>CAUYQV010177594.1:0-14373 GCA_963574575.1 Galagoides demidoff
CCATGCCAACATCTGTAGTTTGGGGATTTTGTGATGTGGGCTAATCTTCCTGGAGTTAGATGACATCTCAAAGTGGTTTTGATTTGCATTTCTCTGATGATTAAGGATGATGAGCATTTTTTCATGTGTTTGTAGGCCATGTGCCTGTCTTCATCAGAGAAGTTTCTGTTCAAGTCTCTTGCCCACATAGAAGTGGGGTTATTTATTCTTTTATTCTTTTCTTATTGATTAGTTTGAGTTCTCTATAGAGTCTAGTTATCAGACCTTTGTCATAAGCATAACCTGCAAAAATCTTCTCCCATTCTGAAGGTTGTCTGTTTGATTTACTTACCGTGCTCTTGGCTGTGCAAAAGCTTTTTAGTTTGATCAGATCCCAGTAATGGATTTTTGGTGTTGCTTCAATTGCCTGGGGGAGAGAAAATAAAATATTCTCTCAGGCCAATTTCTTCAAGTGTTTTCCCTGCACTCTCTTCTAGTATTTTTATAGTTTCATGTCTTAAGTTTAAATCTTTTATCCAGTGAGAATCAACTTTCATAATCTTGATAGTGCTACAGATACTTATCTCTAACTTAGCGCAAGGTACCTTAATGACTGCAAGATTTAAAATCTCACTTTCCTGGTTCATGATTTTGGTTAGAAGATTAAGTCAATAACCTTTGATGTTTAATAAGATGTCTGGACACAACTACTGATCAGTTGTTTTTTTTTTTCTCTTGAAAGTACGTCCCAGCTCGGTGCCTGTAGCTCAAGAGGCTAAGGTGCCAGCCACATACACCTGAGCTCACGGATTTGAATCCAGCCCGGGCCCGCCAAACAACAATGATGACTGCAATCAAAAAATAGCCAGGTATTGTGGCGGGCACCTATAGTCCCAGCTACTTGAGAGGCAGAGGCAGGAGACTCCCTTGAGCCCAGGAGTTGGAGGTTGCTGTAAGCTGTGATGCCACAGCACTCTACCCAGGGCGACAGCTTGAGGTTCTGTCTCAAAAGTAAATAAATAAATAAATAAATAAAATAAAATAGAAAGTACGTCCTGCAGATAGAATGAAGAGAAACCACTTCAGGCTAAATAATTTGATGTTCTGTTTGGTTTTAGTCTACACGGTTAGAATTAATTGCAGTTGATAAGAACTTTCCCATTGGGGACATAAACCTGTGAGTTGGAAACTTTATAAAACTCTTATTTCACTGGGGAAGGGAGGAATGAACAGGCAGAGTTCAGGGAAACTACTCTGTATGATTCTACCATGGTAGATACATGTCATTAAGCATTTGTCAAAACCCACAGAATGTATACTACAAAGAGTGAACCCTAATGTAATGAACTTTGGTTGGTAACGATGTGTCAATGTTGGTTAATTGACTATAACAAATACACCACTCTGGTGAGGATGCCCACAGTAGGAAGGCAGGGTCTGCCTGTGTGTGTGTGGTGGGGGGTGCAGGGTGGAGGGTAGGCTTATATGGGAACCCTTACTACTTTCCACTTAATTTTGCTGTGAGCCTATAGCATAAAACATAAAACATAAACTCTATCAAAATTGATTTCACAAAACTTTCAGACATAAACATGTGTTTTTAAATAAACATATCTTGTTTTCAAAATGTTATTCTGTTACTAAAAATCTTATAGCCATTTTTTATAAGGTAGTACCTTTTTATAAGTGATAATTAAAAATAGTACAATGAAGTCATTTGATAAGAGGACCTTTTTTTTTTGAGACAGAGTTGTACTATGGTGTCCTCAGTAGAGTGCTGTGGCATCATAGCTCACAGCAACCTCAAACTCTTGGGCTTAAGTGATTCTCTTGCCTCAGCCTCCCAGGTAGCTGGGACTATAGGCACTGGCTGCAATGCCCAGCTATTTTTTGTTGCAGTTGTCATTGTCATTTAGCTGGCCTGGGCCAGGTTCAAACCTAGCTCCCTTGGTGTATGTGGCTGGCACTGTGACCACTGTGCTATGGGTGCCAAGCCAAGAGGACCTTTTGGTTAATTATTTTATACAGTGAAGAATCACTCTAGCTGAGTTGCATGAAAAATCCAGGAGTGCCTTAAAAAAGCACCACGCATCAGAACATCAGATTTTAAAACATCATTAAAACAGAACCTAAAAATTGGGGAGAAGATGCTTTCAAATAATTATGAGGTAATATTTGAAATAATTGAACACTTTATCTGTTTTCTGATTGCTTTATAATCTAGTAGCAATTATAAATTGCTGAAAATTTTCTGAGAAATAGCCAGATGCTTTCATTAGATAGCATAATAGAAGGTGAATCCCTGGAATCATGGTAAGTAAGGAGAGGCCCGTTTCATTCTTTGGGGACCAGACAATTTCCTAAAATAGAGTTTACTATGCTGGCTCATCCTGCTCCTGTGGGTAACAACGAGAATCCCACCGGGATTCCAACTCTAAGAGGTATTAAGTAAGAGGCACTTTTAGTGCCTTGCTAAGTCTTGTCTGTTACACAGAAGAGCACAGGATTTAATGTAACGTTCTAAATGCAAGATGGCCATGAGAGATCATCACAAAAGTCCCTAAATAGTACAATGGAAATCATACAAAGTGGAAACCGGCAAGTAGGTGGTTCTTTTCAGGGCTAATGGAATCCAAATCTGAGTCAAAATGTTGGTAAGAGAGAATGATATATAGGCGGTCAGGATCCTGCCTACCTGAGGCTGCACACGATAAAAACCAGACTCTCCTGGGGGCGGTGAGGGAGGGAGATAGTAGGGTAGTGGGGGTGGGTGAGGGGAGTGTGACTATGACTCTTGGAAAAGCAACAGCAGCTCAAGTCAAGGTCAAGGATGAAGCAACTGATGGGAATCAACTTACAGACTCCAGTGAGCTCAGGAAAAAGCATCTGAATTTGGAAAAACTAAACTTCCTGAGGGGCCCAAAGACTTGGGGTACAGATTGATGGGAGGGAAAGACTTAGTGCCAGCACAGAACCATCCTACTGGCCCCCGTGACCAGCCAGCTGGCCATCAGCCCTTCTCTGTGCGCAGTCACTATCTCCATGACCTTGTCCCTTTCTATTTCTCGTGATGTTCTTTTCCACATTGTAAAAACATCCACAGTGTTAGATCTCACTGTGATTTTCCACAGACCCTTGGTGGAATGGAATGGAATGGGGAATGAGGAGAATTTAAGTAGCCCCCATGTGTAGGTAATTACATGCAATTTTGCGAAGGCTTTTGTATTATGGAAGTTATATAGGAGGTAGAAATTGGTAGGAATGTGATTCTAGTTTCCCCAATTATTTAGATTGTCCCCCACCACATCATATATTAACTTCTAGAATAGTACGGAGAGAGGATAACCAGAGAAGGGTGAGGTCTAGGAGAACAGGTCTTCTCAGGGAGACCACAAGGATGCACCTGCAGGGCCCTCTCCATGGTGACTCAGCTCATGGGAATTTGTAGACTTAACTTCCTGGAACTTGGAAATTTCCACTTCTGTGAAATCCTGTAGTTCTGTAGGGGCTGGAATAGCATCTCCTGCTTGATTCAAACTGACCAATGAGAAAGGTATCTGTGAGTTGGAACTTTGGGACTAGAGATATAAAGGGAAAGACCAAGCCAGTTAGGGAGTGCATCCATTTTGAAGTCTTCTATGTCGTGAGCTCCGCTGGCTAAAATAAAGCCCTTCCTCTTATAAACATGGTGTTTGGGTGCTCTTTCTCTCCATTGGGCCTCGTCTTCCTGCAACAGCACCATAATATGTTTGTTATATAAAAGATGGTTTTATCCAAACTACATATATCGCCATGTAAACTCCATTAGAACTGGAAATAATACCATTTAGAATATTTAGAAATGGATAACTGATTCAAATTTATCGGCTTTAATGCTGTTAAGTGGAAAATACTTGAAAGCGTCACAGCTGAGTAAATATTAAAGAAAAAAAAGGTATACTTTAGATAGAATAATAACAAATTGCAGGCTGGCCAAGTTCTTCAATTTAAAGTACTTTTAATTCAGATTACTTGTCAAAAGATGAGGGGGAGAAATCCCCTCAGTAAAATTCAGAAATCCGATCACCAGGCAAAATTTCCCTATAACCAAGTCACAGATGGAAATCCAGTTTCTTAAAAAAAATTGCTGTGATCAGTTGTTGACACACCGGTACTATCTGCAAACACAGTTGTTTAAATATGACAGATTGCCATTACTCAGCAGGGTCTTTAATCACAATTCAGCTTGCTATTAGGAGAGAAAATTACTGGTGTTATTAAATTTCCACTCCATTAACTTGGCTTTTATTTAGAGCCATTCATCAATGGATTCCTTCTTTATTAAAAGTCACAAGTTAACTAAGCTATAAAGTCATCAAAGAAACACAAATACTTGATGATGTCTTGGAGCTGTAAGAACTTAGTGCAATTTGGTTAATTCACAAAGTTTCTCAATCTATTCAAGATGACTCAAGCCTTTCCTTCAAAAACCATTAGCTATAGACATCTGAAGTAGTGCCTTGGGGCAAACTCTCTAAGTAATGGTTTCCAGTAACTGGCATCAACCAGTCTGAGGAATCTGGTACTCTCTCAGTTTTTTTTATAGTCCCCAAGTACATCTCTGTGTAAGGAACTGTAAACCCTTGTCTTTTTTTGTGTGTGTTTGTTTTGAGACAGAGTTTCACCATGTTGCCCTCAGTAGAGTGCTGATTCAAGCACTCAGTCCCAGGTAATGATATTTATATAACCCGGGTGGTGTTAGTAAGTCATAAATGACATAAGCGACAGTAGGCCTACTGTGGCTATCTCTGGTCAGCCAGTGTCCTGATACGTGCTTTGTGTGGTGTACTGACTCATAGCTCACAGCAACTTCCAACTCTTGGACTTAAGTGATTCTCTTGCCTCAGCCTCCCAAGTAGCTGGGACTACAGGCGCCCACCACAACACCTGGCTGTTTTTTGGTGGCAGTTGTCACTCTTGTTTGGCAGGCCCAGGCTGGATTTGAACCCCCCAGCCTTGGTGTATGTGGCTGGCGCCCTACCCACTGAGCTACAGATGCCACCCTGTAAACCCTTGTCTGAATGGAAGACTACAAGCTGTATTTTAGTGCATTCTTCAGGAATATTCCTCTCCAACAAAGCTACTTCCTAGCCCTCCCTAGAAAATGTTCAGCGGCGCCACATTCAGGGTTAGGTCTGAGGTAGATTATCTTCTACGAGAAACTGAGATCATAAACGATATTAACTAGTCAATCAACAAATACTTACTGATTACTTTTCATAGAAATATTAGCCACTGAAGAGCATCTAGTACAAGAAGACAGCTCTAAAACTTTACACTCTAGATGACCTAGACTGACTTGAGGAACAGCTGACTCTCATACAGAGCAGCAGACCGTTAGCAGTAAACGAACGTCACGGACGTGTTACCCAAAGTTTGGTACTTGTTCCCACCGGTAAATGAAAAAAGCGAAGTGTCAGATTCTTGTCTTAAGACACCATTGTTCTATTGCTACTTAACTTCAATCTCCTAACTTCTATTGGAGGGAATTCCATTAAGTCATCACCTGTGGTACAAAAAAACAAAGAGCTCTTCCCTGTCCCTCTGATTACTGGCCCCTGACAGAAATGCAGGTTAATTCTCACTACGTTACCCTGTCACCCTCTGTAGGGTGCTGTACTGTCATAGCTCACAGCAACCTCCAACTCCTGGGCTTAAGCGATTCTCTTGCCTCAGCCTCCCAAGCAGTCAGTGGCCACAATGCCTGGCTATTTTTTTGTCGTAGTTGTCATTGTTGTTTTAGCAGGCCCGGGTGGATTCGAACCTGCCATCCTTGGTTATATGTGGCTGGCGCCATAACCACTGGGCTACAGGTGCCAGGCCAAGTGAGGAGGTTTTAAAGAGACAGCGTGTAATATGTTTTACCCTATTTCAGATCGTCACTTACGTCACAGGTAGGAAATGCTATGGGACTCTGAAAACTCACTCTGGACTACAGAGAAGAGATAATTAGGCCATCTATCATGGGAAAGAAGAGAAGAGAAAGTGATTAGAAGGATGAAGGAATTATTCCTGTCTGATAGCAAAACAGAGTGAATCTGTAATAAATAGAAATCAATTTTTGTACATGGCATCAACATGGCTACATTTCTAATATGAATAAGATTATCTCCGAGTTAAGCACGTTTGTTACTCTCCACGTGACAAGGCAAAGTACACTGAGGTCATCCGAGGTTGATTCTGTTTGGCTCCATTTAGAATCACAGGAAATAGAATCAGGCTGGCCCCAGCGGAATTACCATCTATGCTAAGGTTCTAGGTTAACCCCCTTCCATAATCTAGCTCAACCCAATCAATTCTAAACGATCATTATTTAGAAGGGAGTTGTGCTGATTGACCAAACTGGTACTGACTGTTCTCTGGGTAATAGATCTGGGGGCTCCTAAATTCTTCCATTCAAAAAATGTGGTCAGTTTTCCTGTTCCTCAGTCCCAGGTAATGATATTTATACAACCCGGGTGGTGTTAGTAAGTCATAAATGACATAAGCGACAGTAGGCCTACTGTGGCTATCTCTGGTCAGCCAGTGTCCTGATACGTGCTTTGTGTGGTGTACTGCGACCAGTAGCTGCGATAATTTAATAAATGTGTGAATACAGGCTGAGGTAAAGAAAATGAATTAGAAAGGAGTGCTCAATGAAAACGTTAAGTTCCTGAAGGAAAGAAACCTCAGTTGCTTCTGTCTCGCCAGCGTCCCTTTGGCTTCTACTAAAAATAGAAGGTAGCAGCACCTGCTATTTGTACCACTTACCCTTTGCCCATTCCCTGTCGTCTGTGGGATAATGAATCAAAGTGCTCGCTTCCTCTATACTCTAGAAGGATGTAAATTTGGATAGGAGGGACAAAGAACTAAAAATGACTGGAATTGATCAGTACAAAGGTGACGCCCTAGAAGAGACTGTCCATTGGTTTCTACTCCTTAGAGTCCTTCCTTGAATTCTGTCCCGAGCGACTTGCTTTTTCAGAGGTATGGGTGGTGAAATCTCCCTCAGTAACATTGTTGCATTTGCTATTTCTTTTGCATTTACTATTCTTTTTTTAAGAATTAGCTAAATTGGCTCGGCGCCTGTGGCTCAAGTGGCTAAGGCGCCAGCCACATACACCTAAGGTGGCGGGTTCAAATCCAGCCTGGGCCCGTCAAAGAACAATGATGGCTGCAACCAAAAAATAGGCATTGTGGTGGGCGCCTGTGGTCCCAGCTACTTGGGAGGTGGAGGCAGGAGACTCGCTTGAGCCCAGGAGTTGGAGGCTGCTGTGAGCTGTGATGCCACAGCACTCTACCCAGGGGGACAGCTTGAGGCTCTATCTCAAAAAAAAAAAAAAAAAGAATTAGCTAAATTGGATTTTTGTGGCTTGAAATCACAAAAGGGGCTCAGTAAAGTCAATTTTCCTCCTGTTGCAGCGTCCAACTCCGTCCTTAGGATTCAACCTGAGCCTATTCTGCAGAAAGTACAGGTGATATAACGTCATTGTTGCCTCTCACAGTGCTGATTTCAGTCTAGTTGATTTTAGAAAAAGCAGAGGTAAAGAAATAGTCCCTAGTCCCTAGTCCAGGGAAAGAGGTATAATTAAGTCATCACCCTGTTGTACAAAAAAACAAAGAGCTCTTCCCTGTCCCTCTGATTACTGGCCCCTGACAGAAATGCACCCATAACCCTCAAATCACTCATAACAATGAACATGAAAAGAAATCTCAACAGACAGCCCTGTGAATGTATTTTGGTATACCCACATCTCATGACAAACACCTGCTATTTCCAATTTCACTCTCCAAGAGAAACACATTCTGTCCCTAGAAATTGTGTGTCAGGCTTGTGCGCTGACTAATAGGAAGTATTGTTACTGTTAGTTTCTGCATTAGACAACTAAGGAGACAAGAGCTGACTCCAGCATAGCCACAGATTCTGCTCTCTATATATCAAAGGCACTAGAGCAGCAATTTTCAACCAGTGTGCCATAAGAGGATCTTAGATGTGCGACCAAAATTTTTAAAGATCGTTAATTAAGTTATTTCCAAAAAATGTTCACAGCACAGTAAATAGATTCTTTTTACTTTTTCTCAATCGACATAATTTAAGTGCGCCGTGGTAATTTAACTATAGGTTCAAGTGTGCCATATGATAAAAAAGGTTGAAAAACACTACCTAGAGAGCCACTTAGGGACTTGAGATTTCTTTCTTTTTTTTTTTTTTTTTTGAGACAAGAGTCCCAAGCTGTTGCCTGGGTAGAGTGCCATGGCATCATAGTTTACAGCAACCTCAAACTCTTGGGCTTAAGCAATTCTCTTGCCTCAGCCTCCCAGGTAGCTGGGACTGTAAGGCACCTGCCACAATGCTCGGTTATTATTATTATTAATATTATTTTGGTTGTAGCTGTCATTGTTGTTTGGCAGGCCCAAGCTGGGTTCGAACCTGCCAGCTCCAGTGTATGTGGCTGGTGACTTAGCCGCTGAGCCACAGGTACTGAGCCAGGACTTGAGATTTTATAATAAGAAACTTATAACCCACATTTAAATTTTTTGTTTGTTTGTTTTTAAGCTAAAGAAGATCTAGACATGTTTGGAGGGAGAAGGGAAAGAGTTGCTGAAAAAAAAAAAAGGGACAGACAGGACTGGCTTCATTGGCATGTGACCTGTGACCCATGTCACCCAGGGTCCTGCATTTGACTTATACTTTGCTACCAGTATCTTGAACGTTTTGAACTAGGCCCTGTATTTTCATTTTTCACTAGGCCCTGCAAATTATGTAACAAGTCCTGAGATACTGGATGTGTGATATATCCAATTGATATATGAATTATCAATTATCATATATCAATTGGTATTTAATTTAAACACATCTGAAAGGTATAAAGCACTATATGATAGGCTGATTAATACTCCTCCATCGTGGCTCAAGCAGCTGAGGCACCAACCACATACACCTAAGGTGGCGGGTTCGAATCCCACCAAACAACAATGACGGCTGCAACCAAAAAAAATGGCCGGGCATTGTGGCAGGCGCCTGTGGTCCCAGCTACTTGGGAGGCTGAAGCAGGAGACTCACTTGAGCCCAGGAGTTGGAGGTTGCTGTGAGCTGTGATGTCACAGCACTCTACCCAGGGGGATAGCTTGAGGCTCTGTCTAAAAAAAAAAAAAATTCCTCCATCAACATACACATCCTAATTTCTGAAACCTGTTAATATGTCACTCTACATGGCAAAAGGGATATTTCAGATATGATTAAGGATTGGGGAATGGGGAGATTATCCTGGATTATCTGGGTGGGCCAAGGTAATACAAGGGTCCTTATTTGATGGCGGCAATAGAGTTAGAGTCATAAAAAGAAGGCAGGTGACAAGGGAAGCAGAGGAAGTAAAGGAGCTGTGACCCTGTGATGCAAGGTCATAAACCAAAGACCAGGTGGTCTCTAGAGGCTGGAAAAGGCAAGGAAACAGGCTAGAGCCTCCAGAAGGAATGCAGCCCTGCAGATTCGTTTTTGATTTCTGCCCTCTAGAACTATAAAATAATAAGTTTGTTTTATTATAAGCCACTCAATTTATGGCTAATTGTTATAGCAACTATAAGAAACTAATATACATTACATAATGTAAGATGATTTATTTTTGTATAAATCAAGACTAGCAATAAAACTGATAGCAGCTATCATTTACTGAGCACTTCCTAAGTGTGAGACGCTATCCTAAACTCTTTCTGTATATAATCTTATGTAATCTTAAAGCAATATTTGAGGTGGGAATTAAGTCCACATAACTGGAGTGTTTTATAACTGAGTCCAATCTATGTCATCCAAGCTTTTCTGTGCATTTATCCCCATTCTCATATTTCATCATAAACTTTTTTTTCTTTTTTGCAGTTTTTGGCCTGGGCTGGGTTTGAACCTGCCATCTCCAGCATATGGGGCCAGCGCCCTACTCTTTTGAGCCACAGGTGCTGCCCCGTCATAAACTTTTGAGTTTGTCTTCATGATTTAAAATGCACTATATTTGCACGTGTCAACATAGAAGTCGGGCAGGAAGAGGCAGGAGATGACATCCATACCTGGGGTGCATAAAATGAAAGAGGAGCTGAAGCCATCTCTACATTTTGCAGGTTACTTATCTAGGCACCCGCAGTAGATGCGAAGCTACAGAGAAGGGAATGAGACTAAGCAAGCGTTTAGGTCGAAAGTCAAAGATTCCACATCGTTGGTTCCTAACCTGAGTTCGTACTGGGCAAAATCCTGGAGCCTGAGGCATCCTGGAGCCACAATGCGCTGGGGGACCGCAGGGACCAACGCAGAGCGTTGCCTAGCCGCGTTTCCCAGGCAACGCCCGGGGGAGAGGCGACAGCTGGCCAAGTCCAGGAAGAGGACGCCCTGCTCCCCTGCCCGCACCTCCTGGTGTTTTGGAGGCCCGCGTGGTCCCGCCTCATTGGCTGCCGTGAGCCCAGGGAGGCGGAGTGGCCGCCTCTGTTGTAGTTCCCAGGATTGCTCGGCCGCCGGCTCCACCTTCCGACCACGGCGCGCAGGCCGCCGCCAGGGACTACAACTCCCACAAGGCTCCGCGCGCGGGGCGTGGCCGCAGAGCCGCGGAGGCTGGGGGCGGGGCCGCCCGAGGGATGCAGCGGGGGCGCACCGCTTTCCGGCTTCACTTACAGCTGCCGGGCGTCGGGCGGAGAGTGTCTCTGCCTCAGGACCGGCGTGTGGACCTCTGACCCTGGAGTCACTTGGCGGCCAGGAACCGTTCCCTCGGGTCGTCGCCTGGGCTGCCCGCCGTTCCCCGCCCCCTTGGGCCCCGGCTGGCCGCTGCTGTGGGAGAGGTCAGCATGAGCCTGGGGGTCCTCCGGGCCGGCGCCGGGCAGGGGGCGGCGGCCGCGTTGCAGCTGCTGTTCACGCTGAGCTTTCTCCTGAGCGTCGTCGAGGCCCAGGTAAGCCCGTGTGATGGCGGGTCCCGGCCGAACGCCCCGTGGCCGCTGCGAACGGGCAGCAGCTGTGGCGCGGAGGGAGGCCGGGCCAGGTCGGGCTGGAGCGGAGGGGATTTCTGACCAGCGGAACATCTGGGGGCAGAGACCTGACGGTCGGCAACTGCAGGAAACGCCTGCGAGCCGCCGGCGGTGTGCGGGGATGGCGACACCCCGGGGTAATGGCAGTCAAAAGAGGAAGATGGTGACGGTCCCCGGAGCTGTTTTCGGTTTTATCTTTCTGATGTTTTAAGCGGCTGGGAGTGTGGCGGAGACGGGACAGGGATGAAAACCTCAGAGGTCTCACCAAGAGAGCACAGGCAGAAATGGTGACAACCTTCCCTTCTAGAGTTAACGAGGGAGGGGAGGTGGCACTCTTAAGAGACCCCCCAGATCCCCGAGGCCCCCCCAAAGCGGAGTGGGGTTGGAGCGGGGGTTAGACTTAACTTCCTTGAACTTTTGGACTAGAGATGCCCGGGCTTTTGCCCTTGCCCAAGACCGCTTCATTTTTACCCAGCTGTGCTGTCTGCCAAGCGGCGTCGCCAGGTGAGCCTGAGGACAGACGGGGGTCTAAATCTCGCCTCGTGGCTACTGGATGGAGGTGCTGGCTGGAGAGTGTGCGGGTGTCTCTGTGAAGCGAATATTACAGAAGTGTTTTCAGTGCGCTGGAAATCGGAGGTTTAGCTGACCAGAGCCTTTGCCTTAAGAGAGGTGTTTACTTCTCTAGTTAGTTGAATTTGGGAATTTGAATAGATTGCCAGGTGCTGCTGTGTCTTGCCTGCACCTGCTGCTAAGTGGCAGCACTGCTAAGAGTCAGGCACAAAGTGTCTCAGGTGGCCTGATAATCAGGGGAGGTGTCATTTGAAGCAATTCTCATCTAAGAAAAACTGAAGGTAACTATGAGTGTAACCTCATAAACATGTTTTTTCCTGAATTTATTGGGACACTTATTTCATAGTTTTGTGGTGCCCCATGCTAAATCCCAGAAGGCTTGAAATAATCCATTAGTAACCATATTTGAGTATTTTTTAAATAACGATTTGGTAAAAATAAAAGGGTAAAACTTTTGGTACTGGGGAACGTGATAAAATGCAGATTTTCTGGTCCTAACTCCAGCTGTACTGATTGAGTGGATCTGGGATGTGACCCAGGAATCAGCATTTTAAATACCTCTTGAAAGTCAGTAACTGCAATGCAGTTACCCTGTGGACTACCTTGGACCCCGCTTGGAAAACACTGAAATAAATAGTGGGAGTATGGGCAGACTTAACTAAAAGTAAATTGTCCAAATTGTCTTTGGCAAAATTATTTTCTAGTTACTACTTGGGCGGTTTTGAGTGTAATTTACATTTAGATATTTTTCTAAAATGAGATTTCTCATTTTCTATATAGCATATATTGTGAACTTTATCATCAGTCTAGAAGCTTAATTTTAGATTTCTTCATCTACCACTAATTAGGGGTAATTAATATTTTATAATTACACCTGTACTTTTAATTTCATTATATTCAAGTGAATATATATTGTTGAAGTGTTAAAGACTTGTACATATTCAAAATAGCATTGTGCTGGACAGTCTTCAGAAATGAATTTATGGGCGGTGCCTGTGGCTCAAGGAGTAGGGCGCTGGCCCCATATACGGGAGGTGGCGGGCTCAAACCCAGCCCCAGCCAAAAAAAAAAAAAACTGCAAAAATGAATTTATTTAGTGAGCTGTTTTTAGCGGTACTTTTGATCATGTTTTAGATAGTACATTATCACATTTTATTCATACATCTTGTAGAAGTGGGGTCATCGAGGTACTGAAGTTCAGGGAGCTTAAATGACTTGAGTGAGTGACATTAGAGACTTCCTATGGCCTCCTTCTGGTCTATATGGTATATTGGTATATTTGCCTCTCTGTAGTATAAAAAAGTACAAAAGTGAAACTCAGCCAGTTCTTTCCCTTCTTCCATATACTAAATTGGTAGAAAACAGTAAAGATAAAGAATTACAGGAAATCAAAGTCAATTAAAGAGCTGTTGATTTTACATAATCTCCTTGCAGTAAAAGCAGAAAAACATTATTGAGCACATAAAATGATACGCATTTCTGTGTCTCATGCCCCATTTTATTTTATTTTATTTTATTTTATTTTATTTTGAGACGGAGCCTCAAGCTGTCCCCCTGGGTAGAGTGCTATGGCATCACAGCTCATAGCAACCTCCAACTCCTGGGCTCAAGCGAGTCTCCTGCCTCAGCCTCCCACGTAGCTAGGACCACA
The DNA here is from genome assembly GCA_963574575.1 of Galagoides demidoff. Lineage (NCBI taxonomy): Eukaryota > Metazoa > Chordata > Mammalia > Primates > Galagidae > Galagoides > Galagoides demidoff. Next base: position 13,220 of record CAUYQV010177594.1, read on the forward strand.
GGCGCCCACCACAATGCCCGGCCATTTTTTGGTTGCAGCCATCATTGTTGTTTTGTCAGTTCCGGGCTGGGGATTCGACCCCGCCACCTTAGGTGTAGGTGGCTGGCGCCTTAGCCGACTGAGCCACAGGCACTGAGCCCCCCATTTTCTTATAAATGAAATGCAAATATGCTTTGTAGTTTGGTGAAGCACTGGGAACCTACAGGCATAGTGCATATAAGCAATGTAATAATCTTCCCACAAAAAAGTAATTTTAGTCATAGATATATATTAAATTCTTCTAAATACATTTATGAGGTAGCAAGAAATCAAGGAATACACAGAGACCCCCACCCCCAACAATGAAAAGCAAGAAACTTAGGACTCTTATAGTGTCTTACCAGACCATTACTCTGAGGGTTTCTCCCAAATGCTAAAGACCTTATGCTTCTGCTTTGACACCTGCATGGGGGAGGGGAGAGTGGGTAAGAAATTAGGTCCATATCTACCCAACAAGAGGAAACTAATAGGAGACATCACCATAAAGCCTGAGCTCCAAAGAGCTACATCCCCACTGTAAGGGTAAGTGAGAGATAAGTCACACTTCAAGTAAGAGGAATGTAAAGAAACTTGGTGAGGGAGTGAGGGAAAGATGAACTCTCTTGGGAATTTGTAACCATAAACCAACCCTCACATGGGTTTGCAAGTCAAATTCATGCTACTTGTTCTAGGAAAATTTAATTTATAGCAGTTGTGAATTTGTATGCTCTAGGCTACTGGTAAAAGCAAATATCCCTTCCCTCTGAAGGAATTTATTTTTAAGTCTATCCCTAAAGAATTTTCAAAGATAAAGTGCCAAGAATAATAAATAGTTAACAGCAAAAAATTCATAAAACACACAAGGAAACAGGGCACCATAAATCAGATCTTAGAAACAGACATGTAATGACTTTAGATTCTGAAATTATCAGGTAGATAATTTAATAATATATTTAATGTGTTAAAAAAAGAGAAACTTGAAAATATGGAAAGGGAATAAAATTTTAAAGAATGGCCAAAAGTATTAAAAACTAATGAATTAGAAATTCTAGAAATGGGTTAGCACCTGTGGCTCAGCGGTGAGGGCACTGGCCACATACACTGGAGCTGGAGGGTTTGAACTCAGCATGGGCCTG
>CAUYQV010177599.1:0-12916 GCA_963574575.1 Galagoides demidoff
GGGTTCGAATCCCCAGCCCGGGCCCCCCAAACAACAAATGATGGCTGCAACCAAAAAATGGCCAGGCATTGTGGCGGGCGCCTGTGGTCCCAGCTACTTGGGAGGCGGAGGCAGGAGACTCGCTTAAGCCCAGGAGTTGGATGTTGCTATGAGCTGTGATGCCATGGCACTCTACCCAGGGGGATAGCTTGAGGCTCCATCTCAAAAAAAAAAAAAAATAAATAAATAAGCACAGCAAAGACAAGGACTGCAGTTACATAGCAAGAACTTCTCATCCTCTAATAAGATTCAAAACACTGAAACAGAGATAAGTAGGGTCTTTACTGGGAGCCATGGGAAAAACTGAAAGAACTTGTAGCTAGTTTTGTCCTATTCGAAATTCATGCTGACACTAAGAGTATTATTAGTATGTTCACCTGTTATAAATGAAAATCAGAATTTTTTATTTTTTTTTTTGAGACAGAGTCTCACCTTTTTGCCCTTGGTAGAATCCTGTGGCATTGTAGCTCACAGAAACCTCAAACTCTTGGGCTCAAGTGATTCTTCTGCCTCAGCCTCCCAAGTAGCTGGGACTATAGGCACCTGCCTCAATGCCTGGGTCTTTTTAGAGATAAGGTCTCACTCTGGCTCAGGTTGGTTTCAAACCTGTGAGGTCAGGCAATCCACCCGCCTCAGCTTCCCAGAGTGCTAGGATTACAGGCGTGAGCCACCTCACCAGGCTCAAAAATCAGGGTATTAAAGGAATACCTATCTGTAAGACTGAGTCCTAGCTCCCGGATCCAAAATCCCACTGTCCCCTCTGTATATGTTCAAACTTAGCAGGAAACAGTGGACACAAAGACTCTATTGAGAAATCAAAGAAAAATTTGGGACACTTACACCATCCAGTCCATCATGGCTATTGGTGAGAAGAATGGGGTCAGGGACTGGGAGATTCATGTCCGAGTGGATCTGAGTTAGGTCATGGATGTTTAGGATTGGTTCCTAAAAGAGATTCCCACCCCCAAAACCACATTAGTCTTTTCAAGCTGAACAAGGAAGTATTTCATTCAAGGGCAAGAAATGAGAGTACAAATAAAATAACAGAATCAACAATTTGTCCTTTTGACAGAAAGATCAGGACCAAAAAGACTGGGAAACTAGGAAAGAAATGGTCTCTCACCTTCAAAAAACTATCAAGTTCTAACAACTTCTTTGGGAAAAAATTTGCCACCAAATCTTCTGCCTAAGAGGAAAGAAAACATAGCTGAATTAATAACTGTGGAACAGTCTCTTTGTGTAGATATCTCCTCTTGGGAAACTCCCTGTTATTAACCAGCACTCATTTTTCTATTTCTCTCACTCACCTCACTTGTGATCCGCTCCCTGAAAGAATCAACCTAAAATCAACAAAGAGAACAATTCAGTACCTGGACGCAAGGATAAGGGCAGGATGGGGGAGTCCCCAATCCAGCTATCTTTCCCTCACCTTGCAATTGTAGTGAGAAGCTGAGAGGGCCCCGGATTGCAAATACTTTATTTTTTTGAGGATCCATTTCTCCATCTCAGGAGAGGAAAGCAGGACTGAGGCTAGCACCTGCCTGTCTCCTGTCTCCTCTCCCTTCCCTCCCGCCCTGCCCTCCCCTCCCTCCTAGTGTTTGAAGCTGTCTGAATGTGATAAGCAAAGACAGGTAGTTAGGAGGGATGTGAGCTCACAAACGTGCCAACCCCCATCCAGACCCGGCCTACTACGCGAGGCAGGCCAGCCGTCAAGGGCAGGGTCAGTAGCAGCGTCAGGGGCGGAGACGTTGCTGTGCTGGGGGATTTCCAGCTGTCATTGGCTTAAAGCATCGAATTCAACACGTGTCCGCGAAGGTGTCCCCGGAGCTCTCCATCACCAGAAGCGGTACAGAAAGCCATCTCAGATTATCTTTTACCCCAGTGCCGTCCCCAGGAGTTGGGGGCAGGGCTGAGCCAAGCGGAAGCTTAGAGTTGGTGTCCCCCAGGAAACAAAGACGCCACGGGGCTTGGGAAGCCGGTCAGACTGCTGGGGGATCCAAGCAAGGGGTAAAATGGCCTGGACCGGTGCCGCTACCTTGAGCTTCACTTCCTGATCCACCTTCAGCAACGAGGCCATGGCCGGGCCGGGCCGTGTCCGCTCCGCTGGAGACCGGAGGCGCTGTGGGCTCCGGGGAGGGGGCCAGAGGGACCTGAGGAATTTCGGCTGCCCTCGGGACCCGGCCGCCCTCGCTGGCTCACTCACTGCTCGCTCGCTCCCTCCCTCCGTGCCGTCCGTCCGCCCGCCAGCCGGCAGCCTGCTGCTTGCTCGCTCTCTCGCTCGCCCTCCCGGCTTTCGCCGCTCACACCGGAAATTACGTCACAGCCAATCGCCGGGACTCCGGCGAGGATGTGCTTGTACCCTGCGCAGCTACCCTGAAACTCGGCTCTGCACGCTCCCGTTGGAGTTCGTATGACCTGGGCTTCTGGAACGGACAGGGGTGAAGTAAAAGGGAGAACGGTGGTGGGTAGCCTACTAGGGAATGAGCCTCCAGGAGACCCGGAAATTGTTCGACCCTCTTTTGGCCCGGAACTCGCCTTCAACCGAGCCGCTGCTGCCCCCTGGACCACGCCGTCGCGTGCCAGTGACGTAGGCTTGAGGAAGCGGGCGATCGGGGTCTGAGTTCGGGGCGTCTAGTCTGTGATTCCAGCTTCCTCCGTCGGTTGGCCGAAGCCCGAGTGCTTAAGCTAGCGCCAAACAGAAGACAAGTTCCGTTGTACCAGACTTTTCTGGTACCTTTCTCTGCCACTGATTCTCATAAACCTCCAAACCTCAACTACCTCATGGGCAAGTTGACGCCCAGAGGAGGTAGGTCTTGTCCGGGGTTACACATTGTTTCCAGTAAATCCTGGACCAGAATCCAGATCTCCTAACTTATAATGTAGGGCAATGCTGTATCCATTTTCCTAATGGAAGCCTGAAACTGTATCTTTTCATTCACCCCCCCCCATTCATTCTGTGTATTTATCAACAGTGGTTATTTCACTTAATAAAATGAGCCAGGGTACTGTCTCAGAGCCTAGAAATATGTGAGTCACGTTTGTAGGTTAAAGCTTTTAGTAGCCACATTAAAAAGTAAAACCAACAGGTGAGATTAATTTTAGTCATAATTAACTTAGTTTATCCGAATGTTATTTCAACATGTTATCATTATGAAAAATGTTGAGATCTTACACATTCATTTCTCATGCCAGGTCTTTGAAATCTGGTCTATATTTTACATTTAACTGCACTTCTCAATGAGGCAGCACCACATTTGCACTGCAGTACAGTACTCAATAGCCATATGTGGCTGGTGGCTCCTGTATTGAATAGCACAACTCTGGAAAATTAAAGGCAAACTAGGCTGAGAGTCTCTCTAGTCTCATGGGGCTTAATATTGGAAAGTAAAATGAAAAGGCAATTGCAAAATTTGATAAATGTTAGGAAACAAATGGTATAGAGAGTATCAGGGATCTGTTTGAGGCAAATAGCCAAAGAAAATCTCTCTGACCAACAGACAGTTAAGCTGGGATCTAAAGGAAATAAAGAGGTAGCTTGGGAAGACTAAGAGCCTTCAAAGGCGTAAGTGTAGCTCAGGCCAATGTGCTGGGGAAGGAAAGAGGTGGTCTTGTTGAAGAAAGTAGTAGACTAGAGAGCTGTGAATAAGGAGGGTTTTTAAGAAAGTTTAGATTAAGTACAAAGGTAGGTCATCAGATTTATACTTAGGGGTCATTCTTGCTGCTGAACATTTATCTGGGGCTTCTGTACTAAGTTCTAGGGAGATAAGGGAAATACATAATTAAATGAAGAGGACCACAGAAGACTGATTATGGCCTTTGGAATCAGAGACCTGGCTTCAAATCTCACTTCAGTTTCTTACCTACTGTGGAATTTTGGGCAAATTACTGAAATGCTGAGTCTCAGTTCCCTCATCTGGGGAATTTTATGATGGAATTTTATAATTACTAATAAAGTGTAATTTTGTAGACTTGTTGTAAATAACATGTAAAACAACTAACTAGCACAGTGCCTAGATACAAGGCAGGCACTAGATAAATAGTAGCCATTGTCAGATAAGCAGTATGTTAGTGTTTAGCATGAGGAGGTGCAGCCTCAAACTCCTGGGCTCAAGCAGTCCTCCTGCCTCAGCCTCCCAAAGTGCTAGGATTACAAGCACGAGCCACCATGCCCAGCCTACTTCACTTCTTAATCTGACATGCCCTGGGACTTGGTCTTATGTCCTTTGCTGTATTCTTCTCTGCTTAAACTTCTTCCCTAAGAGGATCTACCCATGTTCATAGTTTTAAATATCATTTGATGCTGATGGCCCCAAATTTATCTCTGGTACATTTTCAATGAGTTTTTCAACTGTCTATGTGACATGTCTTCTTGTGAACCTAATGGGCATCTCAAATTTAACAGTGAGCCAGGCACAGTGCTCACTCCTATAATTCTAGCACTTTGGAAGACCAAAGCAGGAGATAACTTGAGGCCAGGAGTTAAAGACCAGCCTGGGCAATGTAGCAAGACCTTACCTCTAAAATTTCTTTTATAATTAAAAAAAAAAAAGCCATACTCCTGGCTACTTTGATAGGCTGAAGCAGGAGGATCAATTGAGCTCAGGAGTTTCAGGTTACAGTGAAGTATGATTGCTCCACTGCACTCCAACCTGAGCAAGAGAGCACAACCCTGCCTGGGGGGGGGGGGGGGGAGAAAGGTCAACCAAAAAAAAGGTCAGTCCTAACATGGCAAACCAGAATACTTGGTTCTCCCACACACCTGTTATTTTCCTCTTCTTCCTCATCTCAGTAACTGACATTACTGCCCACCTGGTTGTTCAAGCCACAAACCTAACAGTCAACCTTAATTCCTCTCTCCATCATCTCCCTGTATTCAGCCCATCAGCAGGTCCTGTCTGATTTACCTGTATAATGCATCCTGGGTGAGTGTGCTTTTCCCTGTCTCATTTGTCATCTCATCCTAGTCAAAGCTACTGTCATCCTTTGGTAGAACTATTAAAAGAATAATTCTATAGGAATTATAATAGGCTCCTATCTGTTCTTCCCACTACCACATTCTTTTCTCCACTCAGCACCCAAAGTTACCTTTTAATATGTCAACCACAGATATGGTAGTATCTACTCAAGCTGAATATAGAGTATATCTGTGATCCAGAAATCTCAACTCTAGTAACATATAATGCATAAATCACCAAAATATACAAACAAGAATGTTCATAGGGGCTTGGCACCTGTAGTTCAGTGGTTAGGGCGCCAGCCACATACACTGGGGCTGGTGGGTTCAAACTCCACTCAGGCCTGCTAAAAACAACAATGGTAACTACAATAAAAAAATAGCTGGGTGTTGTGGTGGGTGCCTGTGGTTCCAGCTGCTTGGGAGGCTGAGGCAAGAGAATCACTTGAGCCCAAGAGTTTGAGGTTGCTGTGAGCTGTGATGCCACAGCACTCTACCAAGGGTGACATAGTGAGATTCTGTCTCAAAAAAAGAAAAAAAATGTTCATAGGAACATTGTTCACAATAACCCCATCTCCAAATTACCCAAATGCCCTTCCTACTGACTCAACAGTAGGATAGATAATTAGATTTTTTTTTTTTTTGAGACAGAGCCTCAAGCTATTCCCCTGGGTAGAGTACCGTGGCATCACAGCTCATAGCAACCTCCAACTCCTGGGCTCAAGCGAGTCTCCTGCCTCTGCCTCCCAAGTAGCTGGGACCTGCTAAAATTGGATTTGAACCCGCCACCTTAGGTGTATGTGGCTGGCACCTTAGCTATTTGAGCCACAGGTGCTAAGCCAATAATTAGATTTTAATATAGACACACAATGAAATACAACAAAGTATTAAGAATGGATGAACTAAAACTACACAAACAAGATTAATGAACCTCGTGGAAATAATACTGAGTAAAAGAACCACAAACAAAAGAATACATATGATTCCATTTACATGAAGTTCAAAAACAGTTAAAACTAATCTATAGGCTTGGCGCTTGTGGCTCGAGTGGCTAAGGCACCAGCCACATACACCTAAGGTGGCAGGTTCAAATCCAGCCCAGGCCCACCAAACAACAATGATGGCTGCAACCAAAAAATAGCCAGGCGTTGTGGTAGGCGCCTGTGGTCCCAGCTACTTGGGAGCCTGAGGCAGGAGACCCGCTTGAGCCCAGGAGTTGGAGGTTGCTGTGAGCTGTGATGTCACAGCACTCTACCCAGCAGGACAGCTTGAGGCTCTGTCTCAAAAACAAACAAACAAACAGAACTAATCTATAGTATTAGATTGAGGATATGGTTTATCCTGGGGTGGATGTCAACTAGGAGAGAGGATGAGAGAGGGAGTTGAATATACTGGTTACACAGGTATGTTAATTTTGTGAAAGTTCAAATTGTGAAAATTGATCTAAGATTTGTGTCCTTTCCTCTATGTATTTTATCTGTCAGTAAATAGTTTTTTAAAAAGCAAGCCAGATCATGTCTCATCCCTACTTAATTACCCTCAGTGGTCTCCCAGATCACAGAGACTTTCCTGAGTCCCCCAGATGAAGCAGCTCTATCCACCTGGCCCCCACTTATTCTCTATCATATTATCTTCTTTTATTTCCATCATGCCTACTGTATTTGTTTGCTAGGGCTGCTGTAACAAACTACCACAAACTGACATAAGACAAGAGCGCAATTGACTGACAGTTCTGGAGGCCAGAAGTACAAAATTAAGGTGTAAGGAAGACCATGCTCCTTCTGACAGCTTTAGGGAAGAATTTGTTCCATACCTCTCTTTTAGCTTCTGGTAGCCTCAGCTGTTCCTCAACATGGAGATTACCCTGACTCTCTACATCATCTTCCCTCAGTACAAGTCTGTCTCTGTGCCCAGATAGCCCCATTTTATAAGGACACTAGTTATATGAAACTAAGGTTCAACATAGCAACCTCATTATCTTGATCATTTGCAAAGGCCCTATTTCTGAAAAAGTTCATACTCATACTGGAAGTTAGGAATTCAATATCTTTTGGGGAGGCCATAGTTCAACCCATAACACCTACCATTGTCTAAAACTATCCTTTTTTTTTTTTTTTGTAGAGACTGTTTCACTTTATCACGCTCGGTAGAGTGCTGTGGCATCACAGCTCAGAGCAACCTCCAACTCCTGGGCTTAGGCAATTCTCTCGCCTCAGCCTCCTGAGCAGCTGGAACTGTAGGCACCCGCCACAACACCCAGCTATTTTTTTGTTGCAGTTTGGCTGAGGCTGGTTTGAACCCGCTACCCTTGGTATATGGGGCTGGCACCCTGACCACTCAGCCACAGGCGCCACCCTAAAACGATCTTATTCACTAGTCAAATTCTGTCCTCTAGAATATAAACTTGTAGGGTACTTCACCATTGTATCCTCCCAAACTTAGAATAGTGGCTGGCACAGAGTAGGTCCCCAATAAATACCTATTGAATCAATGATTTAGGTATGTTCTAGAAGTGGGAACTTTCTAAACAATATAAGTCACAAAAATTTGACTTCACAAAAATTTAAAACTCTTTGCACATCTGGAAAATAGCTATATTAGTGAGACCCTTCATAAAAACTAAATTATTGAGGAAAAGTGTTAAGAATCCAATAACTGGGCAGTGCCTGTGGCTCAGTGAGCAGGGCGTCAGCCCCATATAACAAAGGTGGTAGGTTCAAACCTGGCCCCAGCCAAACTGCAACAAGAAAATAGCTGGGCATGTGGTGGGTGCTTGTAGTCCCAGCTACTTGGGAGGCTGAGGCAAGAGAATCACCTAAGCCCAAGAGCTGGAGGTTGCTGTAAGCTGTGACGCTACGGCACTCTACCAAGGGTGACAAAGTAAGACTCTGTCTCTTAAAAAAAAATAAAAAAGAAGAATCCAATGGCTAAATAAGGGAAGGACGCAAACAGATAATTCATAAAAGTAGACCTACAACAACAAACAAATATATGGCAAAATGTTCAGCCTTGCCAATAATCAAGGATGACAATTAAAATAAATAGGAAGAGGCAGGGCATGGTGGCTCACACCTGTAATACTAACACAGAGAGGCTGAGGGGGATGGATTGCCTGAGCTCAGTAGTTCAAGATCAGCGTGAACAAGAACGAGACCCTGTCTCCACTAAAAACACTAAAAATAGAAAAACTAGCCTGGCATTGTGGCAAGCACCTGTAGTACCAGCTACTCAGGAGGCTGAGGCAAGTAAGATTGCTTGAACCCAAGAGTTGGAGGTTGTTGTGAGCTATGATGCCATGGCACTCTACTCAGGGCAATGAAGTGAGACTCTGTCAATAATTAAATAACAAGGAACGGTCATTTTTTTGCTTTTGTTCCCCAAATGTATAATAACCAATACTGGCCAAGGCACCATAAAACAGGCTTTCTTATACACTACCAGAGGCAGAATAAAAACTATGTGCAATCATTTTGGAAAACAATTGCCAATGTTAATCAAGAGACATGATATAGCCACACTCTTAACTCAGTAATCTCAATTATAAGGCCCTGTGAAACAGCTCTTCATTGCAGCATTATTATAATCACCAAAACAGGAAATAATGGAAATTTCCAGCAGTAAAGAAATACATTAAGGTAGCACATTTGATATAATATAATGCAGCCAAGAGAATTACAAAAACTGTATAGCAACATGGGAAACTGTTAAATGCAAAAAACAGGATATAAAAATTGCACGTAGACTACAATTACATCTCATCAAACTTCAAAAGTTTTGCAATTCAAACAACACCATTAGTAAAATAAAAAGACAAGCCACAGATTAGTAGAAAATACTTGTAAATCATGTATTTTATGAAGGACTTGTATCTATAATATATAGAACAGCCTTATGTAACTCAAAAATAAAAACAACCCAATTAAAAATAGAGAACACCAGCTGGGTGTGGTGGCTCACATGAGTAATCCTAGCATTCTAGGAGGCCAATGCAGGAGGATCCCCTGAGCTCAGGAGTTCAAAACTAGCCTGAGCAACATAGTGAGACCCCCATCTCTACTGAAAATAGAAAAAAAAAAAAGCTGGCTGTGGTAGCTCATGCCTGTAATCCTAGCACTCTAAAAGGCCAAGACTGGTGGATTGCCTGAGTTCACAAGTTTGAGACCAGTCTGAGCCCACAAGTTCAAGACCAGCCTGAGCCAGAGTGAGACTTCATCTTTAAAAATAGCTGGGTGTTGTGGCAGGCAGCTGTAGCCCCAGCTACTTGGGAGGCTGAGGCAAGAGAATTGCTTAACCCAAGAGTTTGAGGTTGCTGTGAGCTATGATATCATAGCACTCTACTGAGGGCAACAAAGTGAGACTCTGTCTCAAAAAAAAAAAAGGTGGCACCGTAGCTCAGTAGGTAGGGTGCCACATACACTGAAGCTTGCGGGTTCAAACATGGCCTTGGCCAGCTAAAACAACAATGACAACTGGAACAACAACAAAAAAAAGTAGCTGGACATTATGGCAGGCACCTGTAGTCCCAGCTACTTGGGAGGCTGAGGCAAGAGAATCCCTTAAGCCCAAGAGTTTGAGGTTGCTGTGAGCTGTGACATCATAGCACTCTACGCAGGGTGACAGCTTGAGACTCTGTCTCAAAAAGAAAAAGAAAAAGAAATAAAAATAGCCAGATGTTGTGGCATGTGCTTGTAGTTCCAGCTACTCAGGAGGCTGAGACAGGAGAATTGCTTGAGCTTGGGAGTTTGGGGTTGCTGTGAACTAGGCTGACACTATGGCACAAAAGAATGAGACTGTCTTAAAAATAAAATAAAAATAAAAATAGACATCAGCTGGGTGAGGTGGTTCATGCCTATAATCCTGGCATGAAGTGGGAGGATCACTCAAAGTTGGGAGTTTTGAGATCAGCCTGGACAACACAGCAAAACCTCACATCTACAGAAATATTAAAAAAAAAAAATCTAAGCATGGGGGTGCGTACTCATAGTCTCAACTACATGGGAAGTGAAGGAGAAAGGATCATTTGAGCCTATGAGTTCAAGGCTGCAGTGAGCTATGATCAGGCCACTGAACTCTAGCCTAGATCCTATCTCACCAAAACAAAAAGTCAAGGGGAAATTTATTTCAATAAACAGATAATTGTCACATAAAAATATGATAAGAAGCCAGACACATACTATATAAATCTGTTACAATGAAATGGTTGGACGAGGCAAATCTGTAGAGACAGTAAATTAAGAGTATCCTCAGGTTGGGGGTGGAAATGAAGATTAACTTTAAGGGACACAAAAGGTGACAGGAAAAGTTTCAAAAATTGGATTATAGTGATAGTTACCCAATTTACTAAAACTCATTGAACTGTACACTTTAAATGGATGTCTTATGGTATATAAATTATAACCAATGAAGTTTTTCTTTTTAATGAATTGAGCCCCTCTGCTCAAGTGGGACTTCTTATCTCATCCAAAGTGAAAGTCAGAGTTGTACAATAGCCATAAGACTGTTAAGTGATGGATGCTGAGTTAATGCCCCTTTCCTCCCTATCTCTTTTTTCCTTGCTCATCCTCTGGCTATATCAGTCTCTTTGCTTGTCCTCAAACAGGTACCTTCTGTTTTCAAGGCTTTTGCTCTTGCTATTTCCTGGGCCTAGAAGGCTTTTTCTTTTTCTTTTCTTTTCTTTTTTTTTTTTTTTTTGATAAAGAACTTCAAGCTGTCCCTCTGGGTAGAGTGCAATGGCAACACAGCTCACAGAAACCTCTAACTCCTGGGCTCACACTCCTGCCTCAGGCTCCCAAGTAGCTGGGACCACAGGCACCTGCCACAACACCCAGCTATTTTTTGGTTGCAGCCGTCATTGTTGTTTGGTGGGCCCGGGCTGGATTCGAACCCACTACCTTAGGTGTATGTGGCTGGTGCCTTATCTACTTGAGCCACAGGCACAGAGCCAAGAAGGCTTTTTCTTTTTCTTAACTTTTTTTAGAGACAGAGTCTCACTTTGTTGCCCTCAGTAGAGTGCTGTAGCATCACAGCTCACAGCAACCTCCAGCTCTTGGGCTTTAGGGGATTCTCTTGCCTCCGTCTCCCAAGTAGCTGGGACTACAGGCGCCTGCCACAACGCCTGGCTATTTTTTTGTTACAGTTCGGCCGGGGCCGGGTTTGAACCTACCACCCTAGGTATATGGGGCCGGTGCCCTACTCACTGAGCCACAGGCGCTGCCCTAGAATGCTCTTTCTTTAGTTAAATGCAGGAATTCCTTCCTCACTTTCCTCAAGTCTTTATTCAAATATCTCTTTTATGGTGAAACTTTCCCTGGCCACCTTACTAAAATTACATGCCTGCCCCAACCTACACATGTTTGAAAATCCCCTTTCCCTACTTTATTTTTCTCCTGATAGTTATCACTGTACAATATTATACTATATTTATTGTCTGTTTTTCCACCTAGAATAAAGCTCCATGAGAGTATAGACAGTTGTTTGTTGTTGTTGTATCTTCAGTGCCTAAAACAGTCCCTGGCACATAGTAAGTCCTTAATAAATTTTTTGAATGAATGAATGAACTATTTCATAGACTTCCTTCCATATGTTTACTTCATTCTTTTTGATGGTGCATAGTCCACTAAATGACTACTACTATAATTTATTTAAACAATATCCTGAAGGACATTTAGCAGTGAGCATTCTTGAATACAGGTATACAAGGGCTATCTGGAAAGAATCCAGCCATACGTGTCTCCATTTTTCATACTGCATACCTGGATACTTTCCAGACAGCCCTCCTATATACATATTTGGGCATTTGTATGTCTATTATGAATATTACTAGAAAGTGATTTTATTTCAAAGCATATGAACATTTACATTTTTGTTAGATAACCCCAAATTGATCTCCAAGAAGATTATAGCAATTTATGCTCCTAGTGTAATATTTAAGAGATCCCCTTCATCAACTTGGCTGTTATCAACTGGTTTAATCTTTATCAATCTCATAAATGAGAAATGCTACCTCCTTGCAGGGGACTTATTTATAAGAGAAACGAAACATCTCTTTTTCCTGATCAATCACATGTATTTATTTTTCTATTTCAGATTTTTTTGCCCATTCATTATTGGCCTATTGGTATCTTTATTGATTGGCATTCTGTATATTAAGGAAATTTGCCTTCTACCTTTTGAGGTGCAAATATTTTCCACATTTTTCTTTTTCCTTTTTTGAGACAGAGTCTCAAGCCGTTGCCTTGGGTAGAGTGCCGTGTTATCAAGAGCTCACAGCAACCTCAAAACTCTTGGGCTTAAGCGATTCTTTTGCCTCAGCCTCCCAAGTAGCTGGAACCACAGGCGCCCACCACTATGCCCAGCTATTGTATTGTTGTTGCTGTTGCAGTTGTCATTGTTGTTTAGCCAGCCTGGGTATATGTGGTCATCACCCTACCCACCCAGCTAGGGGTGCAGCCCCACATTTCTCTTTTGTAAATTTTGTTCACAGAGTCTTTGATAGTTAAAAAAAAATTAATTTCTGGGCAGTGCCTGTGGCTCGGTTGGTAGGGTGCCAACCCCATATACCGAGGGTGGAGGGTTTAAACCTGGCCCCCGCCAAACTGCAACAAAAAAATGGCTGGGCGTTGTGGCAGGTGCCTGTAGTCCCAGCTACTCCGGGGGGTGAAGCAAGAGAATCGCCTAACCTAGGAGTTGGAGGTTGTTGTGAGCTGTGTGACAGCATGGCACTCTACCAAGGGTGATTAAGTGAGACGTTGTCTCTACCGGAAAAAAAAAATACATATATATATGTTTTTTTTTTTTTGAGACGGAGCCTCAAGCTATCCCCCTGGGTAGAGTGCCATGGCATCACAGCTCATAGCAACCTCCAACTCCTGGGCTCAAGCGAGTCTCCTGCCTCCGCCTCCCAAGTAGCTGGGACCACAGGCG
>CAUYQV010177601.1:0-39925 GCA_963574575.1 Galagoides demidoff
TGGTCCCAGCTACTTGGGAGGCAGAGGCAGGAGACTCGCTTGAGCCCAGGAGTTGGAGGTTGCTATGAGCTGTGATGCCATGGCACTCTACCCAGGGGGATAGCTTGAGGCTCCGTCTCAAAAAAAAAAAACAAAAAAAACCAAAAAAAAAACATATTGGCTTAATTTGACATTAACCACTCGTCCAATCTTGATGGTTATTATCCACTATCAAATGTCCTGTTCTCTTCCACAAGTTCACATACTGATTTCTGTTAATGTGTTACAGAGTTCATCTAGAAATTTAAATTCTTACACCGTTTTGTTCAAAGACAATATTACTTTATGGTTTTTGTTCTTGGCCTAAATTCTTAAACGAATGCTATTTTTTCTTTTGCTGTGACAAGCTATTTTCTTAAGTTTCCTGTGAGTGTATGTATCTTATACTCATCTGAAATATGACTCTTTCTTCGATACAAAAAAAGTAGATTTATCACAAAAAGAGAAAAATAAGGAAGTAGTGAGGTGTGCCACGAAAGAGGTACTTCATTTAAAACACAGTTTCCTAAAAATTGCTTTCAAATAGCAATCTGTTATTCAATTTATAATGAGTTGATTTAATGCTTTCTCAATGTCCATTTATTATGCAAAATAGGATGGTTTTCTTACATATTGAGTTAGCGGTAGTTTAAATACCACTAACAAGAATTAAATGGTTTTAGCTGTATAAGCCAAAAATTACAATAAATCCTCATTATTTAGTAATATAACTATTAAAGGTGGGAAAATCACAGGATTTTCCAAAGTATAGAAATAAAGAAATACACTCATTCCAGCCAAGTTCCTTTCTAATTTTAGCATATTTATTCCACCTCTTTATTGCACCAAATCTGTTTAATTAGCACATTACTTGGCAGTTTGTTATCTCGTAGGAACATTTGTTAATTTTTACTGGATACCATATGTAAAGTTCCAAGTGATAGATTAAATGTGTTAATTATATGAAATTACATCTATAAATTTTGATTTTCTCTGTGCCTCATCTTTCCTCAGAAATGTATTAGGAAAAAAAGATTCCTCCAGATAAGTTTTGAAATTGAATTTGTGATTCTGTGTGTGAATTCATGGAAAGTTCTAGTTTCATAATATCTGTCTTCTGGTCTCTTCCTCATAATTCTGAGTGGACAAGAAATAGATAAGTTGTGGGTACGTGTGAATATGGAGTCCCCATAAAGATGACAGAAATAGAAAAATTCTATATTCTTCAAATATGACTAAAACCTGAAAATGTGTTTGCCTTAATATTCTCCTTCTCACAGCCCAGTCTGTAACCTCCTACCTGGCCTGTCCGAAGGCTTCTACAGGGTGGCCGTAAAGTTCATGTGCAATTTGTCTATTTTAAATTGTTGATTTTAAGTTGCACATGAACCTGACCTGTCTAGAGGCAGATATAGGGTGGCCATAAAGTTTGTGTACGCTTTGTCTACTAAAATCATCTATTTTTTAAAATGCACATGAACTTTATGGCCACCCTGTATATAGCTACATAAAGAAGCCTGTTTGACACTGGTAGAAACGGCTGACTTGTACAGTTCTAAAATTTCTCCCCATCTTCTATCATGCCCCCATTCCTCTTCCCTTCTCTCTAAGACTTCCAGACAGAGATCCAGGACAGGCATCCCTGTTGACCTGATGGCAGAGCCAGTCCAGGCCATGTGCAAATGAAAAATCTGCTAATTTAAAAGATAACTCACTATTCTGGGTCTTCACACTGGCACCTCTCTTTTCCTGTTTTTCCAGACAAACCGGGAAAGACATACATGATATTACCAAGCCAAACTATGATGGAGGTTGCAAAATTTTATTTCCTGTGAAGAACTAAGGTTTAATTAGCTAAAAAGGAAGTGAATACAAGAATGATAAGTAAAAAGTTGGTCTCTGTCTCTCTAGTGAGATTATCCTCGGTACTTCTGAACTTTATTATCCAAACAATGAGGGGATGGCGTGACTTGGCGCCTCCAATAATCTCATACTCATTATTGCTCATGTAAAGTTGTGAAGAGGCTGTCAGCTCTTGCAGTGGCTTTGGATGAAGGAGAAGCAGACCTCAAAAGGTTTGTGATTTGGAGAAAGTTCAGATATGCTTCCAGAATTTGGCTGCTTGTCCAAAGCTTATCCGAACTATCTGAACCTTTTAAGTCTTCAGAATTGGCCTGGAAATTTCTGGCTCTCTCTAACTGGACCTGGCTTGGAACTACATGAGGATGGCCTTTTATAAAAAAATTTTGGCACCTCTGGTTCTGAAGCTGCTAACAACAAACTACAAATAAGAAATTAACAAAGAAAAAAATCCACTTTAATATTTTAGATCATAAGTCAGAGTATAGATATTTGTGAAAGCTTTTTAACATTGAGATGCTCGGTTGATCCTCTTTAAATAATTTGATGATATCTAAATTATAGCAAGTAATTGTCTCAGTTTATCAGGGCCTGACAGGTTTCCTTGACTGTGAGACTTTTCAGTTAGAAAAGGGAGAATGTCCCAGGTAAACTAGAAGGAGTTAGTCACTGTGATACTACATCTGAACATTTCAGCAACAGGCCAAATTCAGGCTGAAGTTCACAGGAGCATGTAATGAATGACACTTATTAATTGTCTTTTATTTTATCGGTTTATCTATGGTTAATTATTACATAATTAGAGCTTTAACCTTAATGTCAATACTTTTTAAAAAAGGCAAACTTTTTTTTCCTACTGGTTCTATGGTATGAGATACAACCACATTTGATTTGTAAGTAGTTCTAATAAAGATAATACTCTCATGTGAATATAAGTAATGATGTTTGAGGTAAAAGGATAAATAAAAATTTTGATTTTTCTTCTATGCTATGACTATGAACTAAACTTTCATCTTAATAAAATTAAACAACAAAAGGGGAATTGCATTTATATAGTTATTTCATGGAGTGTTTTAAGATAGTTTCCTAGGCTAAGATACAGTCTAATAAATAAGAATAATCCTTAGAATTGTAAACTAGATCACTATCACTGAACTTTCAATTTGCCCCAAAGTAATAATTCTTTAATACAGTATAACCTCTGTAGCTGACCACCTTCCTAATTGACCACCTTCTTAATTTGACCTAATTTTCATAGACTGGACATGTACCACCTCTGTACAGTGGGCCTAATTCCTTATGTTGACCACTTCCATGTATTAACCAGTTTGTGACTGTTCCTTGGGTGGTTAACTTACAGACGTTCTATAGTATTTTCTTCAAACACACAATTTTCTAGAATTCATAATTCCCTATTTTATTTCTTAGTCCTTATCAAACAGAAGCATGGATATTTATTTAAAATTGTCTTCAGTGAAACCCCCACCTTCTTTCCTCCAACCTTCCTTTTTATTCCTTCCAAAGAGACTTCTATTTTCTTTCCTGTGACCATAATGGCCCTGAAACTATGGTGATCACACAATTTACTACATACTATCCTCATCAAGATACCTTTGAAATTTAAGAGGGTACTATTAATAGTTAAGCTGAGACAGCAGGCATAAATCTGAGACTATCTAGAGCAGTGTATCACTTATAAAGTGTATGGTCTACACAAAAAGGTCTACCCAGTATATGGATGACCGTTTTCAAATGTGGTCTTCAGACATCTCTGTGGATACTTCTATTTAATTGGTAGTAATATCCTCTCTCCCCTACAACTCTCCCCACACAAATAGAAGTTACCTTTGCTTCCCTGTGTGTCTCCTAAGTTTCTCTTGATGCCAGCGCTTTCTGAAGTTAGCCCAGGTTCTCAGGAACCAGGTCCGATTCCCAGCTCCCTTCATGATCTCTGCTCTCTGCTTGCCTGTCCTCCTTCCTTCCCTCCCTCACTGTTTTCTTGCTTTGTGTGTGTTCTGTTTTGAAATTCCAGAATTTGGATATAGTTATGGTACAGTGGAGGAGTTATTTTTCCATAATGAAAAATAACTTTCCATTTTTTCCCCTTTAATAATCTTTGGTTTATCTGGTCATTAAGTACTTCACCTCTTTATTAATATCTTGTAAATAACTAGTTTTTTTTTTTTTTTAACTTTCATGTTCAAGCTCTTCTGTGAGGAAATTAAAACAAACTCTTCAGTTTTGGAACAACCTTCTTCTTTTCTTTTCACGGGACAATTATAACCCCGGAGACCTGTGAGTCGCAAAGCATACTTGGCACTTTGCTCCCAGGGAGCCTTAAAACTCACATGGAGCCACAACTTGTGGTAGCCTGCCCACTTTTCAAAGTTCTTTCAGTCAGTACACAAATTAGACATTTTCCAGGAACTCTGTGATTTAGCAAGAAAAAAACAGCCTCAAAATCAACCCACAATAAAAGAAAAAAAAAAGTCATCAATATAGTCACTCCAAAAATTTGTTTTCAAGTCTAAGCATTTGAACAGGAATTGCTTTTTAATTTCTATATAATCATTCATAGTTTCATAATGAACTTTAAGGTATGTCATGGTTAGTTTTTTTTTAAATTAGCACCTAATATATATGCATTACTAAGAATCTCTTTCTCTCACACACACACTTACACACACACCACCTAAATATAATGAATAAAACACAATATGGTAAACCATATTTCTAGGCTTTTATCCCAGTTCTCCCTTTAACACAGTCATTTATTTGATTTTTTCAATATGTGGAATATCCATCCGTGGAGATGACAAAGGAAGCGTCTGTTGCTTATTGCCATTCTAGTCTCCACTCTGGGAGTAACGGACACCACCAATCCCTCAGCTCTGGGACATGAATCCAGTTGCTTCTCTTTTTAATTCTGCTGACGTATGACACAGTTTTTTAAAATCTGTCAAGTCCATCACCGCTCAACTGTCTGCTTTCCACCTTTCTAAACGTTGTTGCCCTTCTTTTTCCAATTTTTTTTTTGTGTATCCTTTCACAACATTTGAGTGGGTTTTATCTTGCTAGAATAATTAAATATGTGCATCAGTCCAAAATTGTAATGAAAAGTTTTGTTTTAATTAATATCTCTAGATCTCAACTTTTTCGTCTCTAAATTTGGAACATGAGATAGATTTTCTCTAAAAGAACTTCCAAATATTCTAAGGCTATGAATTCCAAGTATATGAAAGGCATAATTTTTATAAAAAGCAATTAAATTTACCGCAAAATTAGCAGTGCATTCTTTGGACCCCAAATCTCCCTGCTTGTGGAAAGAAGTTTCAGTGGATATAACCTGAGTGTCTTTTTAAAAAGTACAAAAATAGAAGAAGGAAGAGAAAGAAGAGGAGGAGGAGGAAGGATAAAAGCTCTTTGTTGGGTCAGTCTTTCTAAGACAATGTAGTTCTCTTAAGGAATTATTTAATGTCATAAACCTGCTGTATCCCTGAAGTCTAGCTTAGTTCCTGGTCCTCAAATATGTATCAAACACAATATACAATAATGAATGACAGGTCACTGTTCAGAGTCATGCGTCTCACCAGATACAGAGGGCATGGTCCTAAAATGAGTATTTCAGTTACCTGAAGAAATTAGTGTATTCCCCACCCCCCACCCCCTGCAAAGAAATGGTCTATTTTCTAGAAGGCCCTGGAAAATCATTTTTCAGGTAAAACCCCATATTTTCAGTTTGTATCTCTTTAGGTGGAAACTAGGAAGGAAGAAAGGGCATGGTGATGATTTTATCATCACCTTATCCCCTGTTACCTCAATTTCTACAGCCCCACTCTGTTTCGTATTTACAGAGAAGGCAGGAGAAGTGAGCAGGGTTATAAATTGGACATTCTCCTCTGCACCCATTTGTGACCTCTCCCATACTGCACTTCCCTCTGTATTCCTGGAAAGGGTCTGGAAAGAATCAAGGTTCAAAGGAAAAATGAACCAACTTTGCTATCAGATGGGACACTGTCTGCATCCCACCACCACAACCCAGTGCATGACACTTTGAACAGGACTCTCTGTGTCCAAATGTTGTGTGGACTATCTAGAGAGGGTGAGAAGCCCCCAGTATCACTCCCCATAGGTGCCATTTGACCTGAAGGAGAGCTTATCTTTTATAAGTGACCAAATTGTGTAATGATTGGCACATCATCTAGGACCTGGGCTAGGGCCAGTGGCCACTGTCAAGCAAATCCCACCAAACCCATAATTGCATTGATAGCCAGTCTTTGGTTAGCTGTATTACACAGACCTCATCCACCCTCAA
Organism: Galagoides demidoff; assembly: GCA_963574575.1. Lineage (NCBI taxonomy): Eukaryota > Metazoa > Chordata > Mammalia > Primates > Galagidae > Galagoides > Galagoides demidoff. Next base: position 6,194 of record CAUYQV010177601.1, read on the forward strand.
CCATGGAAAATGCTGCTTTTCTGGCACTAGGCAACATGGCCAGGCATATCAAGTAAGCTCTCTAACCCTTAACTGATAATGGCAATAAGTCCTGCCAATCACTCAGGAACTCCCCATCTCCATCTCAAATAACCTTGTGGATGAGGGCTGGCAGGGCCCCTGCCTTTCAAACATTTCAGATACTGTTTCTTACTTTTTGGCTAGGACTCGCACTGATTCTGGAAGAAGACCAAGATATATCATGTTGTTGCTTTTTCAATCCTGACTTTGCTTTGCTTTGCCTTAGACAAAAATCTCCTTGATTTGCTAAGTGTAGGAAAAAACCCTCCCCCTTCTTCTCATTTTCCCTTCTTGTTGGGGGTTCAAGGTGATGTCAGGAATGCTAGTAAGTGGCACCTTTCGAGATGGCATGCTGGACATGTGGTCGTCAGAGCCATTTCACTTGCGCCTTAGTTAATGGGCTTTTTATGGTACACGTGTGCACGTAGGGTCTAGGGCTCATTTCCTAAATCACCATTTGGAAAAGGGAAAAATCTCCCAATACAGCACGATGTCCTATTGTGTTTCGGCAGGGATATTATTTAGGAAATTTATCACACCATCCAATCGATACCATTCATTAAGATATCAAAATTGAACCACCATACATTACTTTACAATTTCACACTGGGTAAGAATTCTCCAAGGGAGCATTATTAGCATAGCACACGGCCCTTCCAGGTGATGGTCACTCAGAGCAAGCTGCTCTCACCCACTGAGTCACACTGGAAGTCACAGCGCCAAATTTAACACCATCACAGGAGCCTACTGATGACCGCAAATGGCCAATTGTGAAGTTTAGGTGGTTTCATTTTCCTTTGCTGGGCAATTCCGATCCGATGGACTTTAAGGATCAAGTTGTAGTTCTTTCTCTTCATAAAGATCCCTCTATTTCCCTGGCTCTCCATTCCTCCAGAAAAATATTTTATTGATGTTACAGGGAAAACTAAAGAGAAAGGGTGAGGCCTTCATAGCCACTGAAAAAGATTGGAAACAGCTGTGTATGCTTCCTAACGCAGGGAGCCGAGGATGGTGTCAGGACTTAGCGAATTAGTAATAAGTGAATTCAACTTCAGCTTCTCCTTATTTCCCTTAATCACTGCAAAAGACGTTGTCATTTTATCTTCAGTATTTATCAAGATGTTACTGTTCAGGTAGTATGTTAATAGGAGCAAAAGGAGAGGCCTCTCTTAAAAGCGTAAGGAGGAAAAGGACTATTGGGTCTTTACGTGATAGAGGTAAGCAAGATCACCAGAGAAAAGAAAAGAAATGGAAAATCCGCAGAACCGAGAGAAAAATAGTAAGGGAAAGAGAAGAAGAAGAGAATGAAGCTAAGGGCGGACGATCTGTTCACTGCATTTCAAAATGGTAAAAGCAATTTGCCTAGAAACTCTTTGTACCTAATAAGAAATTCAAGTGTGCAACAGATGGGCTGACTGCCTAATGTTTGGACTCCACAGGCCTTTTTAATTATTAATATTAATAATTAAATGTCAATTCAAAAGGATTGCACATATTTTTAATTATTGTCCTAATATATTAAAGTTTAGATAGAGCTGAAATCCAGATGAAAAACAACAGTTGTGTATAAGTTATCCACTCAGCTCTATTACTAAAATGTTTATATGGAAAAAGCAAGGAGAAAAAAAAGGCAGAAACCTGAGTTGAGGTGAAAGGCTCTAAAAACTCTTGCTTAGAGTCTTTGCATTTTAAAAGAAAACAGCGTAGTCATAAATACCATTGAGAGGTAAGCTGACCAGCTGTTCCCCATCTCCACTAAGGGAGTTCAAGGAAAAAAAATAAGCTAATGCTCTAAGGAGATGAGTTAAATTAAATAGATGAGAGATTTATCTTGCAGCAAGTGCTGTGAAAAACTAGAATAAGATAATTAGGCAAGCGTTAAACGCCCTCTGGTGCTCTCTGAAATTGAGATTAACCGTGCTTGGTGCTTGGTTTGTATTTGCCTGATAGTGTTAAACTGTGATGGAAGATAAGCTAGGTAACCTCCTGGGCTTGTTCAGTGAGAGGATTCAAAATTCCGTTTCCTATACCAGGGGTCCTGTCAGTTTTATCCTCTTTCATCTTATAGGTTAGATGGCCTGGTTTAGAGAACTAAGCTCCGGGTTCACCAACTGTAAAATCATTATTTTACAAAAAAAAAGTCCTTCTGGTTCCTACAAATGCCTGCAAACTTCATTTTCTGCTCCCTGATCAGATATTCTCATGTTTCTCACTAACTTCTCTCACTGCCCTAACCTCAGTCTGATTATTTGATTGTTTCATTTTGTCCTGAAAAGAGTGAAAATTGTGACTAAAAAACATAGCAACAGCCAAGACAATTGACTCATCTGTAAAGCACATCCTGGTTCTAAAAGAAAAATTTAAAAAGGATTATAAACTGTATTATGTACCCCCAAGATTCATATGTTAACATCTGAACCCCAAACATGACGATATTAGGAGGTGGGACCTTTGGTAGGTGAGTGATTTGGCTCAGCCCTCCTAGATGGGATTAGTGCCCTTATAAAAGAGACTTCGGCGTGTTCCCACTCCCTACCATGAGGGGACAAAGCTAGAACATGGCTGATCATGAACCAAAGTGAATCTCCCAGTGTTTTAATTTTGGACTTCTCAGCCTCTAGAATTGTGAGAAATAAATTTCTGTTGTTTACAAGCAATTCAGTCTGGAGCATTTTATTGTAGCAGGCTAAACACACTAAAATTGGCATTATCAATTAAAATATAACTTAATTTGACTTTAATACTTCTGTATTATCTAAGCGGGGGGGTTCCTGCTATAACTATCACTCATATCACCTGGGGAGCTTATTAAAAACACAAGTTCTAGAGCACCACCATGGGAAGACCTTCATTCCAGAGGTCTGGGAAGAAACCATATTTCTCCAGGTTTGGGAACTGTAATAGTTGATTAATCCAGCACAGGCTATGAAATTTAAGACTCTAAAATCAACAAGTAGCAGTACATAGAGAAAATACAGTTAGGATTTAAAGTTTGTAAAAATTGCCCTTTAATTTTTTTCCCCTTCAGTGTATACTGTCCTTGACCTTTTTTCTTCCATCTCTGGCTGAACAAATTAAATCCTTAAAAAAAATATGAGAGAACTTCCTTTTGCTACGGGATTAGCCAAAAGACCAATCAACAATCAATTGATCTGTTTTCCTTTTCTTTCTATTTGCATTCCTAGAATGTTCCTGTGATTAAATACAATTTGAACTCTGGCTGGGAAGCCAGGTGACGACAGGACATGAGGAGAAGTAAGTCACCTCAACAGGCAGCCTGTTATAGAACCTCGCAGTGCAGATGTTTACTTGCTTGTATGAGTGAGGGGAAACCATTAAACTTTTGATGCCTTCAAACCTAAATGCAGACTAAACAACCTTTGATCATCATGTTAATTCATGTAGTGCAAAAGTTTATATTTTGTCGATTTCCTATGGAAAAATTTCCAGTTTTGTATATTTTAGGATACCATGCTTTCTAGCACTGACTGTTACATATGGACACTCATACATGAGGCACAATGGTTTTTAACAACAATAGGAAAATGTAAGAAGTAATCAAAACCTGAGATTTCATAAGAGATCTCATTCAGTAAGTAGACAGGGTCAATGAACTCTCTTAGCTGCAAAGATTGGCTGTGGCTGTAGTCAGAGGAATAGGACTTTGGGTGGGAATTCCAAATGGGATGAATGAAAGACAGCTAAGGTCCTTTGGTCAATGTCCCTGCATCCCTAGAAAGCGAGGTGTGGGGTTCAGGGTTGGAGCTTTAACCCCAAGGCTGGCAGCAGGGAGTGATGAGAAGAGGGACAGGCAATATACTCTCTGGCTGATGCAAGATTCTGGGTATAGTTGGCAGACAAAGAGCCCGATAATCAACACCAAGACCTCTGAATGCCAAACTTGAGCAGAAAAGAAGAAATGTGAATTGGGAGATTTGTTTTATTTCAGGATGTACCAAGAATGAGGATAGGATATACTTTGGACGGAAAAATTAATGAGCCCAACTGGTAAATACAGAGGGTGTGGAATAAGTTTAGTGCTGACAAGACCAAATGCCAAGTGTATCTAAACCTTCTACAAAATACTATGCCAATGGTATTCCTATTCCTATTGGGAACAGAAGTAATTTTAAATGTCAGGGAAGAATATTAAATTCATTTTGAAATTTTAAGAGCTAGGAAAAACTCAGAGCAGACGGAACTTATATCCAAAAAAATTATCTACACTTTATCATTTAGAGCTAACATGGCAAATTACATTTTTGTCTGATGATGAATTCCTATATAGTCCTAATGATCTCTTCTTAATGATAAATTGACACATACAGCTATCCAAAATAGCTTTCCAAGTTTATATAGGATTAAGTCCAGACTCCTTCAGATGACATTCAGATATTTCTAGGTTACCCATCAAAACTTTTCTTATTTCATTCTTCCTGTGACTCCATGCTTTGGCTATTCCTCATGCTGTGAACAAATTAAGGATTTTCACAACTCTAAAGATTTTCTTCAGTTGTCTGATTCACCAAAATCACTTACTTTTTTGACAGTTTTTTATGGTTACCAATCAACAACTGCTTTTTCTGCTGTGCACCTTGATTTGTTCACTTAATTTTGTGTTGCAGCTAATATGTTTGTATCTTTTTCTTAATTCACTTGAGACTTTGTCCAAGCCCAATGGAAACCAGTCTCCTTTGATGAAGAGATTGTTTTTATTTATTCATTGCTATAATATCAGTGCCTAGTAGAGAGTTTGGCACATGGCAAGCACTCAATAGATACTTTTGAATGCTTTTACAGCAGTCGGTCTAGGATGAATATAAAATTTACATTGTAATTTTAATAATGGTCAAGGAAAGGCATACCTCTCCTTTGGAAAACAAGAGAAAAACTTTATTCTCTAATTTATTACCTTTGTTCCTTAACAAAATATTTCCTATGAATTGATACTCAATATATATGATTTTCATTATTCCACACTAATTATAACTTTTAACAGATGTTTAAATAATATTGCATTTACTCTAATAAAAAGTCCCCTACTCCAAATGTTGCAGTCCATTCTAAGTTTCAAATATATAGCAAGTAAATCATGTAGACCTCAAAGTAAGCTGATGAGAGTTGATGATTAGAACAAGTCTTTGCCTCTTTTTTTCCATGAAAGTTTCATTTCTTCCCCTTTATTCTAGACTAACCTAGATTAGAAAAAGAACGTTTTTCTCTTTAATGCTTTAAGTCGACTTTAGACTTTTTGGCTTCATTATCTTAGATCTCCTTTGCTAAGCACTCACTGCAAGCAGTTAGGCCAGTGTCTTACGTGATAGAAAGGAAGACGTCAAGTTTAACCAAAGCCATGTCTCCAGTCAATAGACGTTTCACATTAATGAGCTCTGAGGCAATCCAGTCTGGTCTCTGCAGAACCAAGCTGTGGGGCCAAACTGAATGATAGAGTATCTTGGTGACAATGGAACTGACCCCAGGGATGAAAAAGCACCACTGAGAGCAAATTGCATCGAATCAGAATCTCCTCTTCATTCAGGTTTCTTCTGAAGATAAATTTTCTTTCATTTCACAATAGGATGTAGATCCATCATCTGAATTCATACTGCAATTGCTTTGTGAGACTGAGGTGAGATAGACAAGCATCTCTTCAGGTTCCTTATCCACAGCTCGAAAGAATAATTGAGAGAGAATACACACAGAGTGCTTAAAATGCTCACAATCTTATTTTCTTGATGTGTGAGAAAACATATTCTTTTTAGAGAATTCCCCTCAACCTGGTGGCAACAGCTGTTTCAGGGAGGTACTTCCTACTCACATCTTCCAGCTGGATTGAACAAAGTCTCAGGAAGACAAAAGTTACTTTTCTGTAGGTTGGATTTTGCCAGAATAGCTAAATGAAAAGAGGATAAATAGAGGCTTTTTTTCCTTATTTATCCCAGAGTTGACACTGGGAGAAAGTAAATAACGGCTTTAAAATGTTAAGTACTAAATCCATCCACTATAGGAAGCTATCTATGTCACAAAACAAATAGTGCCAAGTCACTATTTATTTATTTTGACTTATAGTCAAGATAATTTGCTGTCTACCGGGAAGATGCTTGGCAATTATTTCAAAGCAAGTCATCATTTGAAAGAAACTCAATGACCTAGAGATTAATAATAAGTGTTTACAATGTGTTACATACTTTATCTGTATTTTTTCATTCAATATTTATAATAATCATGGGAGCTAGGTATTAATATCTCCATTTTAAGGGGGGAGGAACTTGACCAAGGTTTCACCATTTCATATACAGAGTCTTTCCGCAATGCCTCTGTCCCTTATATTACATACTACTTTTCTAGAAAAATCAGTCTGCAAAATTGTTGAATTATTCCATATTGCCTTTTTTAATGAGAATAAAGAATTAAATTAGAGCAAATCTTCTCAGGCCCAACGATTATTTGGAAAAGAAATAAATACAAGTGGTAATTCTGTGAACAGAGAACTATAAATAAATATCCCATAAGTCTTTCTTAAAAGAAACATTTTAAAAGTGTGTAATCACACTTAAACTACATACCCTTAGTGTTCATTTTTGAACCAATTCCTTAACATCTAGTTTGATTAACTGTGTGTTCCTTCAAATTCTTTCTTTGTCTGATTTCCAAGAGGGTGTGTCCTTCCTTACTGGCCATTTCTTCTCAGTGGTATAGGTGAGACCTCCTTATCTGTCCCTATTTCACAAAGAGGATTCATCCATGTTTAGGACTACTAGGATTATTAGGACAGTCCCCAATAATCATTACCATTCATGAACATCCCCCCCTCCTTTATTCTATAACCCAACTGTCTTCTCAAGATCTCCAATTATGTGTAGGCATCTCAAACACAGAATGTCAAGAAACAAATTTCTGATTTCTCACCATCAAAAAGTTTCTCTATCAGTTTTTTCTAGAAAAGGACAATGCCATCCTTCCAGCTTTTTGTGCCAAAATTCTTATAAATGTCTTTGATTGCTTTCTTTTTTGACACTCCACATCAAAACTTTGAATAGTTTATCTTACCTTTATCATCAAAATATGATCAAAATTTGATGACCTCTCCTGACCTAAGCCACCACCATTTGTGGCATGGGTTTTTTTTAATCACCTCCTAGCTGGGCTCTTTGCTTCCTCTATCCTTCCCCCTCCAGCTTATTTTCATAAAACAGTTGACACAGATTTTTTGAAAGTCTTTTTACTAATATCTTTTTAGTATTCCACTGCTATGACCCCGTCAATGACTCTTCCTGTCATTCACCCAGGCAGAAGATGGGCCCACGAGGCCTTCCCGGGGTGTCCTGATTTACTGTGACCTCATCTCCACTTCTCCTCTGTTTGCTCTACCATAAAAGTGTCAAGCACAGTCGTGCCTCAGTTTCTTCAATCTGCTGTTCCCTCAGATCTCTACACAGCTCGCGCCTTTAGTTCCCCATCATAGAAGCTCCCCTGACCGTGGTGTGTCAAACATCAATCCCTTCCTCACCTCACCTCTCTCCCCAGTTTCATTTTCACCCTTTACAAATTTCACACCTGAAAAGTCATATAAGTATTCAATGAACAAATAAAACTTAAAAAAAATTTAACAAATAAGTTATAATTTGTTTTTTCAGTATCTCTCCCAACCATAATCTTGTGGGTGGACAGGAACCTTTTCTAATTCTATCAATGCTCTTCCCTTAGCTCTGAGAATAGTGCCTGCCATGGTCAAGGAGCTCAGTAAATATTAACATTTATTGAATGAATAAATGAAAGATGACATAAATAGACTATCAGATTGTGCTCAAGTCTTGATGGGGAGTGGCAAGGATCCTCATGTGAAACCAAAGGAATACTGTGGCAAAAGAACAGTTTAAAATCAAAAGCTGAAACTTTTTTTTGCAGTTTTTGGCTGGGGCTGGGTTTGAATCCGCCACCTCCAGTATATGGGGCTGGTGCCCTACTCCTTTGATTCACAGGTGCCACCCCAAAAGCTGAAACTTTTTATGGCTTCATTTTAGAATGAGAACTTCAGGTGTAGGATCTCAAAAACAGTCATAACCAGAATCACTTAGGCCATCCATTAATAACTATTGTCCAAAATTAGCAAAATAATGAAATTTTTCAGCTTATTGGAAATTACAGTTTAACACAAACCACACTAGTTTCATAGATCTTCAAGAAATTTAACCAATGCTTGTTCCAACTGACCCTACATAGGTAACATACAAACTGAAATAGTGAGATACAGGGTTTCGCAGTAGAAATCCTTTTCAGATGACTTTAAAAACTGTTAACAAACCCTGGATACCAAATCAAATTTTGTTCTTACCAAGCATTGACACTTTGGTTGGAGTGTCATGCAACTCCTCGGAACCACGTCTCCTGTGTATAAACAAGTAAAGATAGCAATTCCTGTATCAGATAAATGTTAGGAGGATCGAATATGATATATCTATTAAGACAATATGGGATCATAGAGTAAAATACTCAAGATTCCTCGACTTTAGCCCTTGGTCTTCAAGTGCTATGTCTGATGCTAGGGAGAACAATTAATGCCATTCATTTCAGCTCTTTTGTCTGTGAAAACAGGGGTCTGGATACTTGATCTTCAAGGTCTTCAAATTCTAAGCAGGTATGCTCAAAGACCTTTGAACACTATGAACATGCACATATGAGGTGCTAGAATCTGTCATAGCTGCTGCAAAAATAATATTGACCATCCCTGCATATATTCCAAGACAACCTCTGCTCCAGACTTATCTACAATCACCCAGGGGGTGCCAGTCACCTATACCCCCACCAGCCTAAGAACAGCAGTTACTATGAAGAGGAAGATGGGGAAGCCATAGATACAGCTTACTGTGATTACTAAGCCACCTCATTTGTGTACAGCAAAACACTGGGGGAAGCTGCATTTTTTATTTTTTTTTTATCAAGCCACTTTGCTTTTATTCAGAAAATTATGATGTCAGTGATAGAACCTTTTAAAAAACTTTACCATTAAACAGCAGTTTTAAATATAGGAGATCAAAGCTTTCTATTTAAGAGTGAGCAAATCAGTTTTTGACTCATTTTTCCTTATTTCAAACCCCCAAATATAAGATAATTTGCCATGTCTCACAGAGGGGTTGTAAGGAAACAAATACTTCAAAGTCACCTTTGTGTTTTGAAGAACAATAGTGTAAATGATCTTTTATCTCACATTCTGTCAACTATAAATCTCTTTGAAATGTCTCCAATAAAGTGATAATTGAAGCTCATTACTACTATGCATTATTGTAGGATCCCGAAAAGCATTCTAAAAGTAAGAAAAGTTAACTTATAATCAGTGATTATAAACTCTTAGAATTATAATCACCATGTGCATTTTACCCTTCTCTAATTGTTAAAAATGTGGCTCTTATGCAAAACAAAGAACTTTTCCAATGAACCTCCATTTTTTTCTAATTTAAGTACATCTTGAGCCGTAGAACAATATGTACTCAAGAGCTAATTTTATGGTTCGGCCATTTATCTCCTTGGAATGATCAGTGAAGATATTAACTTTGAAAGTATAATGAATTCTACATAATACAGTAAAGGCTTCGACATTAATGTCTATTAAGATTGGCAGTGATTGCCATGGTTTCTGGCGTTACCTGCTGTGAGGTTTCACAAAGGGCACGAGAAGTAAGGGATACTTGCCCTCTTATGTCACCATCTTCTCTGAGAATTCTTTTATGACTATTAAATATCAGCAAATAATTAGTTCTTCACTATGACTACAGCCTTTAATAAGCCAAATGGTCTGAGCACACTCTCACAACAAAGGCCCCTGAAATGAGATAACGTTCCATTTTTCCTTGTTTTAAGTCATTTTATTTACAAGGATTATTTATTTCCTTTGTAGTTACATATTAAAAAGGAACCTCCTTATTATTTTTTTTTTTGACACAAATCACCTCAGATGGGGACCATAACATCATAAGCCTTTTGGAAGCATGCAAAATGGAACCACGAGGGGGTTTTGTGTTGTTTGTTTCCTGATCAAGAATTTAAATCTTCTTTTATTAACTATCATGTTTATTAAGTGGCACTGTGTGGCTCGCCTTCCCAACCAGGCAGTCCCTGCCTTCTCCCTCTCTTCTCCATTCCCAACCCACCCCCATGACTTTCACCAGGTTTCTCCTGTGCTAATTTGCACACCTCACCTGCTCTCCTGTAATTGACTGTTGCTATGTGTGTGGTATTTGGAGGGCAGGGAAAGAATAATGAGAGGAATGCAAGCGTCAGCTTCCTTTGCAATACACAGCCACTGAACTAGGTTTCTGCCCTTTCCCTGGAGCTTGTGAAAATACATAAGTCATCATCCTGCAGAGCATTTTGAATATCATCCAAAGAACCCAAAGTGCTTTATAAATATGATGCCCTTGACACAGGGTGCCACTCATTATTCTCTCTCTGGAGAGGCAAAGCTATTCCCAACCTTGGGCCCCTCCTTAAAGGACATTCGGTGCTAGACCCTTTGACTTGCACATCTGGGAATGTGAACTAAGAAATCGCTACCACTCAGACTCTGGAAGTATCCTGGACTCAAACGGTCTGTGTGATTAAGCGGGTGAACAGCAGACATCACCACCACCACCCTCCCCAGGCATTTCCCCTGATTAGCCTGAAATCCAGCCCATATTCTTAATGTGACTATTTTGGTCTGTGGGTTCATGTTAGGTTCACAGATGAATAGAAGCAAAATCAAGACTGAGAATTCCGCTTGGAACCAGGAAGAAGATGAATTTCAATTTTAGAATAGTCTTTTGTTCCTGCAATTACCAATATGGATTACCTGGGAATTTAATTGAAATTAAGCAGTCTTCAGTGAATACTGCAGAGGATTCTTAAAATAAACATTCACTGAATAATATGTGCTTTTCAATTTTGTGATTTTGAGGGAAAAAATAAGAAGATAATATAAAAGTTATGCCATATATTTGTCAGCTAATAAGTAAAAATTACCTCTTGAAATTTCCAACTCTTGTTTGTAACAACTTCTGCAAACAAATAGCATAGATGTACCTCAGGCAAATTATAGACAAACACCATGTACTAGAGATTAGCATTTATATAAAAAGTTCAGTTTCAGCATCTATATTCTTAAAAATTTTCTCTTGATTTTTTTGACATCTCAGGGATATTTTAAAATCTTAAGTCTAGAATATATGTTTCAAAAACAGAAATACAACAGATGGTTATGAATCAATAATAGTTATTTCTTTGAATATTCAGAGAGATTTGAACTTTTTTTCTTCTCATTTACTTGAGATTAATCAGTAATTGATCTAAAATATATCACTGTGACATTATATCTACGCTTTCTGATATAGCAAAGACTAAGGGTAAAGGGAAATAAAAGAAAATTTTCTTTACTATATTAGAAATGCATAAAATGTCATTGCTTTATTCTACAGTAACTAGACCCTTCGAAAATGAATGTGGTCATTAACCATCTGGTTTACTATGAAGCTAACTAAAAAAGCATCTCTGAAAGGCCAAAACTGGCTTGAACTACTAAGACTAGTTTATTGCTCCACTGGCACTAGCGTGCCTAAGCTCAGGGGACGGCCACACTGGACTGCAGCGCAGCCCGGAGAACACCTGGAATGTATTCTCCAGAGTGAAAACAGCAGGAAACTGACCAGAAATAACCTCTCTCGTATTATTGCTTCAATTAGACCAAAACAACTTTCCCTTTGAAAACTTAATAATAAACACTGCAGGTCATTCACTTGTTTTGAGCCCCTTTGGGAGAGAGGAGCAGATGTATCCCCTTAGCCAGCCCCCTTGCTGTCATAGAGACAAGAGGCACAAATCAGGACAGATATTGATTTTAATTGGAACCAACAGCACCTACATGCCATATTAATTTTCACATCTTCCTGCAAAAAAAAAAAAAAAAGATTGGTTTTTGGTTCTGTCGGGTTGATTAGACACAGTGATGCCATTAATTCATTCGTAGATTGAACAATATCTAAGCAAAGTTTGATACTTCTAAAGCTTTAATATCTAAAATATAGAACAAAACATCCTTAACAGATGCTTACTTATAACTGGTGGATAGGTGTATTTCTTAATAACTTTCACTGGAATCTTGAAAGATGCCCTTGATAATGAGCAGTGCAAAGAAACCTTTATAGACCTTTGTTGTTTATCTCGTTGTTTCTCCTAGTCAAAATTGACCAATGAAGTTGTTTCCAAACAAAATAAAGTTGGCCTTGAAATTGGACTTCTTTACCCTCCCTAGATCCTTACCACCATGAAAGGAAGACCATTATCTCTAGGAAAACACAGATCAGATTTTTACCCCCAGTCCTGTCTTTCCCCGGGATCTACAAGGTCCACACATGCTGAGGAGTGGAGCGTGTTCTGTGCTTCTTTTATTGATGGCTATGGTTGATTGGTGTCACACCCACCTAAAACTAATTCTCTGACATTCTCTGGGCTTCAAATTTAAACAAATATTCTCTATCAGCAGATCAAGGGATTCTCCAGGGTTCATCCAACTGGCCATAGGCAACAGTGACACTTAAGGAATGGGGCCAGAAAAGAACACTATCAACTCACTCACTCCCACAGGGGTAAAACAAAGGGGCTGGTAAAACTGTAATCATATACTCCATAAGATGGTATTTGCCTATGATTTAGATTCATTTGTTCAATAATCCAACTAATATTTATTAACAACTATTAACTATTTGAGCAGCACATGCATAAAATGAGAGAGAAAATGTTGAACAAGCAAAGGTTTTTATTAAAATTACAGGTTACTGATATAGGTCTATAGTTGGTACATGTGCTTTTATTTATAAGCTTTATCTGAGAGAAAAGAAAAAATATATATATAAGAATTGAAAATGAGTTGTACGGCAAGAAAAAAATGAACACTACAAATTTTTTTCCTCTGATCTACCGCAAAACAATTCAGTTTTTCTCAAATATATAGATTTTCTATCCCTTTGCTGACCTAAGATTGTTTTAATAGACAATGATATATCCATTCAATGATATCAATTAAAATGATGCTTATGTGTTTAATGCTAAAAATATATTTAAATTAAAATATAAAGAGAAAAAAACAGATTTCAAAATACTATGGACAGTATATATAAGATACTGCATTTTTATGATTATATATATTTGTAGGCTAAAAACATCACAGCAAGTGTGATTATAGGTTATTTCTACTCGTTTTCATTTTGTTTGTCCATATTTTCTAAATTTGCCAAAACACATATTACCATTTTTATGTATTACTTTTATAACAGGTAAACAAGTATTTTTAAGTTGACTATGACACAACAACCGGAAAGTTGTGAAACAGGCAGAGGGCCAGAGAATCCACCCAGATGAAAGTGGGAAGATAAGTAGTAATTTAGAAATGTGTGGAAACTTTAGAAGAAAATTAAAGAATCATTCTTATGAATTGTCTTATTTATTTATTACATTTTTATTATAGTTACTATATTAGTTTGATTTATTTGAGATGACTAACAACCAAGAACATACTATAAAATTAAGAAAATAAGAATATGACTTTTTAAAAGAGGAGCGAGGTGAAAAAGCAAAGAGAAATGATAACTAAATGTAAGGGTCTTTCTATTTTTTGGCTTGTATATAGACAAAGTGGGGGAGGGGGAGTGACAACAATGATAATAACAAAACAACCAGGACTTATTGAGCACTTATCAGGTGCTGGACACTCTGCTGGGCAGTTACATAAATCATCTCCAATCTCGACACAACCCTGAAAAGTAGATAATAAGAAGAATGTATATATATGAGGAAATAGAATTCAAAAAAATGAAGCAAATTGCTCAAGGCTATTCCACAACAGGTAAAGGGAAGAACAACTCCATATTACAACCAAGCTTTTTCTAAAACGTTTCAAAACTACTATTTATTCATTCTATTATTTAGTCAACCAGTTCCTGCACAAACCAGTGGGAAACAAGTAGAGAATGACTGTTCTCATGCCTGGTCTTTCTAATGGCAAGAGAGCAAAAGCAGATAGTATGTTAGACAGTTTAAAGCAGGAAGAAGCACAGGTAATGTTGAGAGTGGGTGGGCCGTGCCCTGGAGGCGTTAGTCTTCTTCAAACTCAGATACTTTATAATAACATTTCTTGAAAAGTATAAACACTACAGTATCTTCATTATTTTCAAGGCAAGCTATACATAATCTGTTGAGTTGTGGGTTGAGGGGTAGGGAAAGCTGTTATCTAATATAAAAAAAAGGCTTCGTGTAATCTGATAATTCTTTCCCATATTTTACTCCTAAGCTATTTAAGAGAGTAGGGGCTCCCCCAGAGGAATTCATAGTCCTTTTTAGCTCTTCTTACTTGTATTCCCTTTTCTCTTACTCCATTGATTTTGAGTCAGTTTGGGAAGCTGGGCAAGATTTGTTTTTCCAAAAGCTTCCTTGTTCCCTAAGCTGGTTTTCCCAAGCTTGGATTTAAAAGACCCCCTGGAGGACAACTACAAGACAAACACTAATTATGTAACAATTTATTAAGGAAGATCTTTGATCTTTTCTCACCTACCCAGTTGTCTAGTTCTGCTTTGTCTCCACAATTATGTGTTTACATAACTAATTAACACAACAGATTGAGTTTTACTGGGTACATGATAATAAGCTCTCCAAATGGTTTGATCTCATGATAAAGGAGGAAGTGTTCAGAATTAGCACTTCCTATGGGATCCAAATGGGAGTAACTATTGTAGAGTTCTCATAAAACAAAAGTTTGTAATGTTCCCAAATGGGACATTCTATGATAGTCAGCTTTAGTATTTGAACTCTCACTACAGAATAATTTATAAGAAAAAATAGGTAAATATTGAATAAAACAAAAACAATTATGGTTTATTCCCCCTGTAAGTTTTTCTTTGGTAACTTAAACTCATTTTAGATAAAGTATTTTGGGGAAGGACAGCCTGCACTCTAGCCTTGTCAAGCTCATGCCTAAGATAGGAAGAGCTGATAGTCAAAAATAAACCCCACTGCGACAAATAAAAGTTTAAAATAAGTGGGGAATAATATTAAAACACTAATATTATTCATGGTCATATTTACACATGATTTTGAAGAATTAGAATCTTCTCACTTCATTGGTCAGATAGCACCTTCTACTGTAATCTTTTGAACTATCAAAGTACTTTTGCATGGAGAGAAGGGTCACATATTTCCAAGGGCAAGTGAATGTCTACATCAAAAGGTTTATGTCAGGGTCAAAAGCCCCCAAATATTTTCCTTTCCCAAGAGCAGGTGAAATATACTCATCTTGCCCATCCCTGACTTCTGAATTTAAAATTCAATTCATTCTTCTGCAAATCTATTGTTTATCCACACTTGGAAAAACTCAACTTTCTGTAGAGAGAAAAAGATAGAGACTGGTGATTACAAAACAGTTTGACAGCTTAAGTGCAAATGAATCAGAAACATGTGGATTAAATTTCCCTTGAAACACACATGATTTCTTAAAATTAAGAGGAAAAAGGCTTGGCAATAAATATTTTCATTTTTGCCAACCCTAAAGCATTTGAAAAATAATCCAGATTGTGGTTGGCCTCTCTCCTCCATAGTCAATTCTCAACTTCTGTACTTTGATATCTGAAGTTTCAAATCACAGATTCTAAGTATAGATATAGAAATACTTGAGCACATTGATTTTACTATTTTCACTTTCAGGTTATTTTAGGGTCAAGAGAAATGAAAATAATTGTGCACAAACTGAATAAGGAACAAGGGAAGAGATTCCCTGGTAGGGAAGTGGCACATACTTCCAATATAAATGGTAGTGAATTTATTTTAATAAATACCATCATGAAATCTCTTAGACAGCGGGAAGAGCAAACAGATTCAGGAAAAAATGCTACTGTAAATTTTAGAATAGTCAAGAAAGTAACCATCATATAAGCTACTAGGGAACCTGAAAAAGGCATACTTTCAATATATCATGAATTTTTACACGATAATCAATATTACTCTATGAAAATAATTTTCATTTGGAATTCAAATTCCTATCCATATTTATAGAAGACATGATACAAATATCTGGCATTTCCCCTAATAAAGTATTTTCTCCATTATAGTATAATTCAGATAGTATAAAATGTTCTGTTTACAAAGAAACAGCAATGTTATGTTTTTAAATATTCTACTGCAGCATGTTTTGTATTTCCCTATGTAAATATTAATCTGTAAGTATCTATAAGTATTAATCTGTTGACTATGTAGACATGGAGAAGGAAAAAAGGAAGGGAGGCAAGGAAGAAGGGAGGGAGGGAGGACTCAGAATGAATGAATTCCTAGATTTTCATTGAAGGTAGCTTTTGGAGAATAGAAACAAAGAAAACATCAAAGAAACAAAGAAAACAAAACAAGTATCTTTGGGGTATTTAGGAATCAAACTATAGTAGCAAAGTTGTCAGTGACAGCAAAAATAAAATCATTGCCTTCTATGACTTCCAGCCATTCCAGACACGATGGTCAGTGCTTCACATGCCTTATATGTTTTAATGTCCACATGAACACCCAAGAAAGAAAGCACAAATGAGCTCACCTAAGGCTACACGTCAGATTTAGAGTCAGGTCCTGCTTAGTCTAGAGATCAAGCGTCACTTTGTCTTCTCCCCTAATGTGTTTAGCAGTGAGTCCTCTCCACTCCAAGACTCATTTGTTAGTTCAAAGCCCTCATTATTAATTAGGAAACCTCTCTCTGAAATAGTTACTGAGGTCGGCAATGTGTTCTTTCAGTGAGATCCTTGGAAGTGAATCTTACTAGCATGTCGGCTGTCCCACACACTCTACACAGGGGCACATTTTCAAATTTGATGAACTCTTTTATAATTATTCAAAATTGGTCCTAATTTCACAGACAGTTGTCATCTAGGATACGCAAAGTAACTAAGTATGTAGCCTTATGTTAAGATGAGATAGAATCTCTTAACAGGGAGAGTATGCAGGATTTTAAAGCCATATACATTAAAAAAATAATTAGCTCCGAAACCTCAACAAGTTTGCATTATGGGTGATATATATATTATTCCTCCCTAATTAAAAGATAAAAGAAAACATAAAAATAGAATCACAGATATTTAAGCTCTTTTATCGGTTAATAAGCTTCAAATGTATGTACAAATCAATAATTCTCAATTTCCTCAGAGTTGATAGACCTATATTAATAATTCATTATTAAGGTCAATTTTTAGACTTAATCATTTACTATTCTAACTTCCAAAACTGTTCTAATTTCTGTGTGACTGTAGTTTTACTAAACTTATTACAGTAGAACCTCCATAGTTGACCTATACCAACCACCTCCTTAAGTTGATCTGATTTACATAGAGCAGAGATGCACCAGGTGTACACATCAGTACAGTGAGCCTAATTCCATATGTTGACCCTTACAGTCCCATGGGTGGTCAACTTGCAGAGGTTCTACCATATTTAAGAGGATAATATGTGTCTCTCTTGAAATAATGTTACAAAGTAGAATATTTTCAAATAAATTAACCTTTGGACCACATTTCTATTTCTCTCTGGTCATTTTTTTCTCTCTGACATATTTTTGAGTGTCAAATTTGTTTATGGACATTACACTTTACTAGTGAACTCTGTGAATAGAAAATAATCATTTAAACTCATTCCTGAGCATCACTATTTTCAGGATACTGAGGACTAAAATAAAGAAGATTCTATTCTGTCTTCAAGGAACCTGAAGCAGATCCAAGCAGTCTCTCAGCATTATATATGATATAAAGAAATACTCCCCAGAATAAAAACATTCCTTTTGCTGAATTCCATCTTGTCTTCACAGAGTGTGGGACTTCAGCACAATTCTTCCCTACCCAGTGTAGCTGTCAACTCTGTCTAGTGTCAAGTGTTCCATTTGCTGCTGCTCCTCACCTAAGATGCCTTTATAGCCCCAGAATTTCAGCAACAGAAAAAAAAAAAGTTGGTAAAGTGATAATAGATGTCAGGGAAAGAGCCAGGAGATAGATTTGCTTGGAAGTTAAAATCATTCTGAGGCATATCCCATAATTGTGACTTAATTGATTCAATAAATATTTACTCCACGCCTCCGCATTAGGCACTTGGGTATTAGAAATGAATGAGACCAACAAGTTACAACTCTCAAGATCACATTCCCAAAACCCCTTACAGAGCCTGCCTGCCTCCACCCCATTTGCCTGGGACATTGCCATAGACCCTGGAGTTTGCCTGGGAAACCTGTGCAATGTTGCTTTCTTACATTAAGAAATGTGCCAGTTACATAATCTTTGACTCAAAAGTGCTTTAAAAAAGGATATCAAATCATCAGCTGATTTTCTCTGAGGGACACTCAACTGAGGAATGGTAACTCATGAAGGGCACATTCTTTTGCTTTCTGGCAATGTGAAAGATAAGCCCCTTTGGAGTTGCCACCTGTGGGGTATGGGATGACCAGCCCCCTTCTTCCACCTTCAGACCACAAGGCTCATTCCTACCGTAATGAAGAAGCTGATTGATGGCTGTCACCTTTCCCACTGCAGACACTCTTATCTTTCCCAGCTTAGCAGAAACAGACATGACCTGCTCCCTACCAGCTGGTCTCTGTGTGAGGGGCCCGTCCATCACTCTGTTTCTCCCCTCCATCTGTTCTCCCCTCCTCCTCCTCCAAATTTCAGCCCATACGCCTACTGGCAGCAACCAATATGTCTGTCTGTCAGTAGCTCTGTAATGAGACCAATTTATAAGGTCAAATAATCCTGACTCTTCAGGAAGAAAAAAGATCCCCTATCCCATTTACTGAGAGAAAGTCACCTTCGCCTCTAGTTCTCATGACTGTGGGAGGTCATGTACTAACCACCAAAAAGTAAACCAAACTTCCCTAAAACATCCTCCCCCTCCCTGTTTTGATGTTTTTGCCAATGCTCCTAACTAGAAGTTTCAAAAATGAAAATATTGACCTTTAGGGAGGAAACTAAGGTCTAGAAACAATTTAGATAATTATGTCGAATAGTGAACATTCTGCTTTATTCCAGTGGTGTTATCAGCTCCACCTCAGTTACTTGCCTAGGAAGTTTGCACGCAGAATTTCCACAGACCTCTAAGCAAGTGTTACATGTTTGTGTAACAGAGCAGAGTTTTCCTCAGGAACATTTTCGTGCCTTCAGCTGAGTGCAAATTAAATTCTGCATCAGTTTTGCCAGAAGCTTAAAGTAGCTTATTACATTTTAGTGAATTCAAATAACTGCAATCAAAATATTTGTACGTGCAGTACAACCAGTGAGACCTATTTTATGATACGAGTTGTCACCAGCAGTGTATTACGTTTCTTTCCTACAAAGCAAGGTACCTTATACCATTCCATTCCCTAGAGACTACACTTATCCATCGTTAATTAATTATATATTGCTGTACTTTTAACAGGAACAGATGAAAATCAAACACTGATGAATTAAAAGCTTTCCAGCACATCTAACCTTTGAGAATTGTCTGCCTTTCCTTTTTAGTAATTTAGAGACTTAGGCTGGCTGCTCAAAAGCCCCTGCAGAATATTCTTGAGCTGCCTGGCAGCGAAATGTTTACTTTATCAATGGAAAGAAGTCTTCCCTTTGGGATCCAATTTTAAGTTGCTGACAGCATTAATCCATGAATTATGAGTCTGCTCCTGAATTTGAGTCTCAGCTCTGATTCCCACTGATCTAGAGCTGGGTCACCCTGCACTGGGAATTATAGCTTCTCTTAGCACTGATTATGTGCCAGCTATTTTCCTGTATGTTACCTGATTTAATGTTCCAATGAAATTTGAATCTTACACTGACCTCTGGCCACTTGAAATACTCAGGAGTCCCAGGAGCCATTTAGAGCACACAAAGTTGCCTCACAGTTGGGGGTTCTACTCAAGGTGTCAGGAGCTTCAAGCCTGCATGAACCAGCCTGCTCTCTAGAATTCACTGTTTAGCTTTGCTGCTTGGTTTGTCCTTGGTTTCCTGGCCATGGTCACTTGCCCCACCTCTGATCCTGGACTTACCACTCTTCCTCCTCCTCAATCTAACCTGAACCAAAGGAAAGTGTGTGGAGGAGACACTCTGTGAAATGACAGTGAAACCTTGCCGGGCCTTATATTGTGAATTTTTAACTCAGCTTGTCACTAGTGTTATATTTTATCTCTGCATTTCTGACGCCTAGAGCTACAACCTACTGTTTATTTCATTTAAATAAATTTTGAGGTACAATGATTTTTTGTTACATGGATGAATTATACGGGGAGGCAGTGTGGGCTTTTAGTGCACCTGTCACCCAGATAGTGTACATTATACCCAATAGGTAATTTTTCATCACCCAACCTCTGAGTCTCCAGTGTTTACTCTGTCACTCTGTATGACCATGAATAGCTGTAGCTTAGCTCCATCTTACAAGCAAAACCATGCAATATTTGGTTTCCCATTCCTGAGTTACTTCACTTAAGGTAATGACCTCTAATTCCATCTAAGTTGCCACAAAAGACATCATTTCATTCATTTTTATGCCCGACTAGTATTCTATGGTGTGTGTATGTGTATATATATAGCATTTTCTTTATCCAGCCCTTGGTTGATGAGCATTTAGGTTGACTCCATATTGCTGCAATTGTGAATTTTGCTGCAACAAGTCTATTTTTTTTTTTTTTTGGTATAACGACTTCTTTTCCTTTGGGTAGATATCCATTAGTGGGATAACTGGATTAAATGGTAGATCTAATTTTAGTAGAACCACAACTTTCTAGTCATAAAATCATAGTTACCTCTTCAATTAATTCTGCTATTGATTGAATTTTAGTTCTAGTTATCTACTGTCAATCCTAGAATTAATAGAATTAAGCTTCGTTTCTTTTTTGGCCGGGGCTGGGTTTGAACCCACCACCTCCGGCAAGGGGGCTGGCGCCCTACTCCTTTGAGCCACAGGCGCCGCCTGCATTAAGCTTAGTTTTTATATTAAATGTTGATTAAGCTGAGGATAATCCTCTTTAGCATCAAATAAAATATTTAGTCTTGCGTAGAACTGTGCAGCAGATGAGGCAGAAAAACTTGGCGTTCTTAAGATGCCAAGCATGACTCTCTCAGAGCTTCCTTTTGCAATTAAAGAATATTTGCTAATTAGAATACAATATAACAAAACCCAGAATTGTTATCTTTAAATTCGGGGCTATTTTCAGTAACTAACATATTTAACAAGAAAATAATGAAATGTAAACTACCTTAAGCTAAATATTTTGTTCTCTATGTTAGTCTATGCAGCCCAAATACACATATCTCTTTTGTTGACAATAAACATTACCCAGCTCTGAGATTTTGTTTTACTTTAATTGAAAACAATCTATTTTTCTTCATATACATCACTTTACTAGGCCACCATTAATAAAGAGGCTTGGATTGAATTTCTGGTAATGTGATAGGCCTATATGGACATATTCACATTCTCTCATCTAATTTCTCTTATAATTTTTTTTTTCTGGATTATAGTTGAAGAGCAAAATTGATCAGCTTGAAATAGATTTCAAAGAAAAACGAATGTCTCATTCTAGTCATTGGGGCTTTGGTTGGATCTCATTATATTTTTAACAAAAATAGTATTTTCCTGGTCTATATTTTAAGATTAATTATAATTGTGGTAAAAATTGAGGAGTTAAGGTCTCTAGTGATAAACGTAAAAATTGCTTTGACCTACTCTTTTATCTCTAGTTTAGAGACTGGAGCAAACTGACAGAGCTGTGAAACTCTGACATAAATGGGTTTAACATGGAAGAACTGAAGTATTTAGATGTACATAGGCCAGAGCTGTATATGAAGATGGCATTCCATAACCCCTGGAAGTGATTAGTTGGTTTCACTGGAAGCTAGGGGACACACAGGCCTGTTGTCCTGAGTAAAGCACTACTTAAGACACTTTTCTGGAGGAAAAACAGGCCCAGAAGGTCATGTGCGAAAGCCCAGAGCAAAGAAAAAAAATCAGAGTTCATGTGTGAGAGTGAAAGTTGGTCAATGCCTCTGGAAAGCAGAGTGCTGGGACTAGGTTAGAGAGCTTAGCAGTGGCCAGATCAGGAAGGCTGAGTGAAACAATTTGGAGCTTATCTTTAGGGCAACAGCTTTTTGAAAGAGGATTAGCATGATAGTGTTACATTATAGAAAGAAACCTCTGGATCAGAGTGGAGAGCAGAAGGCCCTGGCAGAGAATGGAAGTGGAAGAACAAGGGCAAGAGTACAGCCCCGGCGAGGAATATTGAGGACCTGAAGTAGCGGGAACATGGAAAGGGAACAGATTTGAAAGTTATTAAGAATTGAGAACTACTAGGGCTTGGCGACTGACTGGATTTGGGTGTTTAGAAGCAGCAAGAGGGAAGAGGGAATAGTGGTTTCTAATTTGGATAACTGGCCTATTCTTTTAAGGCAAGCAGGAGGAGCAACCAGTTTGGGGGAAAATACCCTAAATTCTTTTGGGACTTGTTGATTTGAAATGCCTTTAGAGCACGGACATAAAGCAGCTTCGTATGCAAAGCTGGAAAGGGGAGTCTAGGGTTTTACAATTTGGATTTGGAGGTTTCAGAGAAGAGATAAAATTTGAAGTTATACAACTGTAATACATAGTCCAGAGTTTCTCACTCACTTACTATAAGCTAAAATAAGACTCAAATAAAACGTTCCCCGAAAGAATCTTCTTATATCTCAGGTATAAATCGTGATCTAACTGAGAAAGCATGTTTTTAGGTTGGGGTTGAAGCAAATCAAATGTCTTAGAGATTATTTCTCCAGTATGATATAAAAGGTATTATTTAGTATACTTAATATTTCTGGAGCTGCACTCCTATAAAAGTTTGCATGCTGCCAGAGAGCTAGCAAATAAATGTTTTTGCAGTGGAATGGACTGGACTGGACTGGCTATGTAGCCATGGGAAGTCTTCCCAGCTGAGCACATTCTATGAGCTCAACTTTCTCCATCAAGTTTTCTCTGGAGGCTCCCTTCTGTGATTGTACTCTAAAACATTAGTGGACAGGTAAGCAGTCAACCGTTTAGTTTTCCACGTATGTATTTCCTCTCTTCACACGAGTAAACTATAGGGCACAACAGTAGAGACTGTTAAACCCAGGTCATTCTATCTGTCTCTTCTTTCTAAAGTTTCCTTCCCAAAGTTTAATGGTTTAGTTTCCCCATTTTCACAAATGATAATCTTGAAGCACAAATCATTCTGAAACCTTCAATTTCCGCTCAGAAGAACCAACCAGAGACAACCTACAGGTTCTTCTCCTTGGTTGCTTCAAGACACAATGACCCAGGGTTGGCCTTCTGGTTCTCAATTTGCACCTTCTTCTCATTGGTGATCTTATAATAAAGACCTCATTCCTGTTGGTAAGAACCTACAATATCTGTCCTCACTGGCACAGTTTGCAAAGAGAGAGATATAATGTTGTCCATTTTCAACTTCCTGTTCAGTTTTTCTAGTTCCTCTTGTTTTTTGGCAGTTTCACCTCATGAGGTTGGAGCTCTGTTCTATTCTCCAGAGCAGTCGCTTTATGAAATCTTGAAGCTTTGCTGCTTGCAGATACAAGTGGTGCTTTGAGAACCTTTGACCATCTCTATTTTTAAACATCAATGTGGTCAACAACCTTACCATTAAGCAATATTTGTTCTTACTTACTCTGTCTTCTGAGGTTTGGACTTGCCTGCATCCAATAAGTGACTTGTCTGATGAAATGTGATTGAGAGTGACAGTGATTATCCAGATCATGGCAGCTCCATCCATCTGGGTTCCTCAGTGAGGAGGAGTTGGACCAGAGTCAACATATCCTAACCCCACCACCCTTAGACAGAAATGGAACATAATCATGAATAAATCTTTATTGTTCTACTCCACTGAGATTTTTTTTTATTGTAATATGTACTGGTTTATCCTGATGATCAGAATTACCTTCCTCTCTTTGCTGTTCTTGGGCCCACTCCAATTATGTTAACTAGCTACTTATCACCTCTGCTGCCTACTGATTAATAACTTGTCAGGTCAAAGATTGCTGATCACAATGAATAACTTGCCTCACCAGCTTGACTAAATCTCTGCACAAAGAATTTGACTTAGAACAAAAAACAGTGTCCTTGGAAAAATAGCTGCAAAGGCTATAAGTGATAACAAAGAGAAGATGAAGATGTTCCTGGTGAATTCTTAAAAAGGATATAATTCAAATCAATCTGGAATGACTTCTGACAATTCTACCTGAAAAAACGGGGGTAGGTTGAGGCTGTTCAGGAATTAAAATTCTTCTTTTTAAACAAAGGTCCTGCTGAATAGTGAATTTCTACCATAATTGTTTATCATCGCAAATACCGTAAACAAAAGTTTGCTAGACTCACTAAGGAAAAACATGAACTATTTTTAGATAACTAAAGTGGTAATATTCTTTCAATAAGATGAATGTTAAGTGATATAACTAATTAAAATCAATGTAACAAAGACTCCAAAAATATATTTGTATGAATGCCTCAAGGATTCATGGGAAACATGTGGTACCCGGGAGAGCTCACCCGACATTGGACATCAGCTTACCCTGATGTCCTCTATTTGAAAACGTCTATTTCTATGTGCTGAATTCACAAGCAAAAGAAAATAGACTGATGTATCCTCAAGGCCACTTTCCTGCAGGATAACAGTAGAAAATACTGGTCCTTATCCTGATCCAATCAGTGACCTAACTCATTTCCTTAAAAGAAGGTAGAGCAACTTTTTTTTTTAAAACAACTTTATTGATATACAATTTATATTCTAAAACATGCACAGGGCTTAAGATCTCTTTCAATCTATACATTTGTGTGGGTACTACCCAATAAAGATGAAGAACATGTCCACTAACCCAGAAATTTCCTTTATACCCCTTCCAGTCAATCCTTATCCACTCATTATTCTGATTTCTACATGTGTCACTATAGCTTAGTCTTTCCTATTCTAGACCTTTGTATGTAACCATATGGTTTGCATGATTTTGTCTGACATTTTCTTTCAATGTAATGTTTCTGAGATCCATCCATGTTGTTGAGCATAATAGTAATTTATTCATTTGTATTGTTGGGTAGTATTCCTTATATAAATGTACCATAACTTGTTTATTCATTCATTTGCTGATGGAAATATGACATGATTTCAGATTTTGTGTATTATAAATAAATTTTTAGGAGCTAAATTGCCAAGTTATAAGTTTTTGTCTTTAAGGAAATTCCAAACCATTTTTGAAAGTGACTACACAATTCTACAGTCCTACAGATGTACAAAAATTCCAGATCTAATTTATATTTCCTTGATAACCGTGTTGAACATTTTTCATGTGCTTGTTAGCCATTTGTGTTGTGTGTTGTGTGTATGTGTGTATATATCATGTCTGAGTATGTCTGTGTGTCTGTTTGGGTATTTTTTGAGCTCTTTGCTTATTTAAAAACCATAGTTGTCTTTTTATTAATGAATTGTAGTAGTTTTTCATATGTAAGTTTTGTTTTTTTGTTTTAATCTGTGGCTTACTTTTTATTTTCTCCATGGCAGCTTTTGAAGATCAGTAATTTTTAAGTTAGATAAAATCCAATTTATCATGTTCTCTTTTTGTTTGTTTTTTACTGTTTAAGAGAACTTTGCCTGTTCCAAAGTCAAAAAGATAATTGTAAGGAAAACATTCTTCTATGTTTTGTTCTAGAAGTTTTTTAGGTTTTGGTCTAAAATACATTTCTAGTTAACTTTTGTGAATAATGAAAGAGATTGAGGTTCTTTTTTAACTGAAATATTTGGTTATGCTAGTAATTGCATGTTAAAAAAAACTATTATTTCCTCATTGAATTAGCTTGGTTCTTTGTCAAAAATTAATTATGTTTTTTGACTTTATCTTTTAGACTTATATATTTTGTTACATTGATCTATTTGTCCATTCTTATGTCAATACCATATTGTCTTAATTAGTGCTAGGTAAGTCTTTGACTGGGATTACATAAATCTTCCAACTTTTGGTTTTTTTTTTTAGACAGAGTCTTGCTCTGTCACCCTGGCTATAGTGCAGTGGTGTCATCACAGCTCACTGCAACCTCAAACTCCTGGGCTCAAGCTATCCTCCTACCATAATCTCTAGAGTTGCTGGAACTACAGGTGTATACCACCAACCGTCACTAATTTTTCTAATTTATGGAGATGGAGGAACTTTTTCTTTCTCAGGCTGGTCTCAAATTCCTGACCTCAGACAATCCTCCTGCCTCAGCCTCCCAGTGTGATAGAATTATAGAAATAACCTCCTACACCTGGCCTAAATCCTCTAACTTTGTTCCTTTATAAAATTGTATCATCTAATTCCAGTCCTTTGCATTTCCATATGAATTTTGGCCTAAGTAGATCAATTTCTAGCAAAAGCCTACTGGAATTTTAGTGAGAAATGCATTGAATTCATGGATCAAGTTGAAGAGAACTGATTTCTTAAAAATATTGAATCCTTGGGTGGCACCTGTGGCTCAAAGGAGTAGGGCACTGGCCCCATATGCCAGAGGTGGTGGGTTCAAACCCAGCCCTGGCCCAAAACTGCAAACAAACAAACAAACAAACAAATATATTGAATCTTTTATTTCAAAATTACAGTGTATCTTTTCATTTAGTTAAATTTTCCTTAATTTTTCTTAGCCATGACTTAATAGTTTTGGTTATAAGGAAGAATTATTTTTAAAAAATCTATGTTGATACATTTGACAATATTAATTAAGTGAAACCCTTTTGGAAAGAAGTATGGAGAATTCTCAAGGAACTAAAAGTTGACCTACAGTTTGCTACCACAATTCCATTACTAGGTATCTACACAGATAAACAAAAATCATATTACAACAAAGATATTTACACCAAAATGTTTTCTGGAGCCCAATTCATAATTGCCAAGTCATGGAAGCAGCCCAAATGCCCATCAAACCCTGAATTAATTAACAAATTGTGGTATATGTATACCATGGAATACTATTCAGCCATAAAAAGATGGATACTTTACATCTTTTATGTTTACCTGGATAGAGTTGGAATATATTCTTCTTAGTAAGGTATCTCAAGAATGGAAGAAAAAGTATCCAATGTACTCAATACTATTATGAAAACAATATATAATCACTTACACATTCCTATGAATGATAAAACACAAATATAGTCCAGCAAGAAGGAAGGGAGAGGTGGGAGGAGAGTAGTGGAGGGAAGAGGGGGAGCATTTGGTGGGATCTCACTTAATGTGCACAATGCGAGGGTACATTTCAAAAAACTAAGAGTAAATTATAAA
This sequence comes from Galagoides demidoff, assembly GCA_963574575.1. Taxonomy (NCBI): domain Eukaryota; kingdom Metazoa; phylum Chordata; class Mammalia; order Primates; family Galagidae; genus Galagoides; species Galagoides demidoff. Next base: position 33,580 of record CAUYQV010177601.1, read on the forward strand.
TGTCTTACCACAAAGAATAAGTGAAGTGATGGTTATGTTATTTAGTTTGATTTAAGCATTCCACATTGTATATTAAATCATCACATTGTACCCCATAAATGTATACAGCTATGATTTAATAAAAAATTGAATTAAAAAAATTCTGAACGAAAAGATGTTGTAAGAACTGATACAAAGGTAAATGTAAATAGTTCTATATCTTAAAAAAGACATTAAATTCAAAATCACAAAGCCTCTTTCATAAGACTTCCCATAAGTCATTGGTTGCTCTGTATTATAGTCCTATCAATCCATGCTGAAATTGATATGAAATCTCAAGGGAACCTAAATAATCAAAATAATTCTGAATAAAAATGAATTTGGAGATTCCATAAGTCTTGATTTCAAAATTTATTACAAAGGCTTATAATAATTAAAACATTCTGATAATGACACAAAGACATATAAGCCAATGGAATAGAACAGAGAATTCATAAATAAGTCCTCACGTATAAGAGATATGGACAAATGATTTTAAACAAAAGTACAAAGACTATTCAGTAGGCAAGGATGGTCTTTGCAATAAATGGTCCTAGGAAAACTTGATATCCACCTGCAAAAGAATAAAATTGAACCCTGATCATATACCATATACAAAAATAAACTCAAAATAGGTTAAAGATTTAAATCTAAGATTAGAAACTCTAAAACCCCTAGAAAAAAACATAGAGGAAACTCTTTGACACTGGCCCTGGCAATGATTTCTCAGATATGATGCCAAGATCACAGGCAACAAGTGGTAAAATAGACAAGTGGCATTACATCAAATGAAAAAGTTTCTGTTCAGCAAAGACAAGTGAAAAGAGCAACCTACAGAATGGGAAAAAGTATCTGGAAACCAGATAAAGGATTAATGTTCAAAATATATGGGAAACCCTTAGAAATAAATAGCTAAAACCCAAATACCTCAATTTAAAAACTGGCAAAGGACTTGAATAGACATTTTCCCCCAAGAAGACATACAAATGGTCAATAAGTATATGAAAAGGTTCTCAATAGTTATTAGGAACATGGAAGTCATAACACAATGAGATACCCTTCATATCCATTAGGATGGCTAGTTACAAAATGAAATTAAGTTGGAAAGGAACCCTGTGCATTGCTTGTGAAAATGTAAAATGGTACATGCTGTAGGGTGTCTCCTTAAAAAATTAAGAATACAATTACCATAAGTTCTAGCAATTTCTCTTCTATTTACATACCTAATGTACTGAAATCAGAGACTTGAACACATATTTGAATACTGTGTTATAGCAACACTATTCACAATAGCCAAATGTTAGGTCACTCTGGAGGAGCATGCTCCCTGGTTTGTGGCTCCCAGTGTCAAGAATGAGCACTGGTGCCTAGTCCATGACCGTGATCACAGGCACAAGGTGATCACCATCAACATACATTTATTGTAGAAAAAAACCACATAAACCTGTGAGAATGAGACAGATCCCACTCTGCAAGTGAAGAGACACCCTAACCACATCCCTTAGTCTTCTGTCCCATCAAGGAGAGAAACTGGGCCATGGGTGGTATATCCCCTGCCAGGCCCAGCAGCTCCCTCACTAGCCATCAGGGGCAGAGGCTGTGGGCCAACCACTACCGTCTTGCAGGTGGAAAGAAGGAGGCCAGAGGTTGGAGACTGAGTGTCTCCCCACTTCAGACCTGGCAGCCCTAGAAGCTGGGACAGGCTGTGTGCAGTGGTATAGGTGCTACTGTGGAGCTACTGCCTACTGCTACTGCAGCTACAGGAGCTGCTTCTTTTTCTTCTTCTTGCATTGGTGTGGAAAAACGTGCTAGTCCCTGTGAATTGGCATGGAAGAACGCACTAGTGCCTCTGCATTGGTGCAGAAAAACGTGCTAGTGATTCTGCATTGGCACGGAAAACGCACTAGTCACTCTGCATTGGCACAGAAAAATGAACTAGTCACTCCGCTTTGGCATGGAAAAATGCACTAGTGCCTCTATATGGCACAGAAAAACGTGCTAGTTCCTCTGCATTTGTGCAGAAAAACACACTAGTGCCTCTGCATTGGCATGGAAAAACATGCTAGTGCCTTTACATTGGCACAGAGAAACGCACTAGTCTCTCTGTATGGGCGTAGAAAAACGCACTAGTTCCTCTGCATTGGCATGGAAAAACGTGCTAGTACCTCTATACGGCATGGAAAAACATGCTAGTTCCTCTGCATTGGTGCGGAAAAACGCGCTATTGCACTGCATTGGCATGAAAAACCCGTTAGTCCCTCTACATTGGCGTGGAAAACGCACTAGTCCCTCTGCATTTGCAAGGAAAAATAGCTAGTGCCTCTGCATTGGGTGTTAGTACTGCGCGGGTGTTTGTACCAGAAAAACGCGTTAGTCCCTCTGCATTGGTGCAGTAAACACACGCTAGTGCCTCTATATGATGTGGAAAAATGCACTAGTTCCTCTGCATAGGCACAGAAAAACACACTAGTGCCTCTGCAGTGGCACAGAGAAACGCACTAGTCCCTCTGCATTGGGTGTTAGTACCACGCGCGGGTCATAGTACCCCACGCAGGTCTTACTACCGCGCTCAGGTGTTAGTACCATGAGGGTCATAGTACTGCGGGGGTGTTAGTACTGCACGCGGGTCATAGTACTGCAGGGGTGTTAGTGCTGCACGCGGGTCATAGTACCACTCATGAGTCATAGTACTGGAATGCAGACACACAGACAGATACACACAGACACACAAACAGACACACAGAGAAACCCAGACATGCATAGACATGCAGAGAGACACAGACAACGCTAGTTCCTCGGCATTGGTGCAGAGAAACATGCTAGTGGCTCTGTATGGGCATGGAAAAACACGCCACTGTCCCTGTATTGGTGCGGGAAAACGTGCTAGTGCCACTGCCTTGGTGTGGAAAATGCACTATTGCCTGTGCATTGGTGTGGAAAAAAAGCGCTATTGCCTCTGCATTGGTGCAGGAAAACTCGGTAGTCTCTCTGCATTAGCACAGAAAACCTGCTAGTGTCTCTGCATTGGCGCAGAAAAAAAGTACTAGTGCCCCTGCATTGGCACGGAGAATCACACTAGTTCGTCTGCATTGGTGCAGAAAAACGTGCTAGTCCCTTTGCATTGGGTGTTACTACTGCGCAGGTGTTAGTACTGCTGGTGGGTCATAGTACCGTACGTGGGTGTTAGTACCATACACAGGTCATAATATTGTGCGCAGATCATAGTAAGAGAGGCAGATATTAGTACCGCTCTCGGGTCATAGTACCACGTGCAGTTCTTAGTATCGCATGGATCATTTTCTAAGCCAATGCAAAGGCACCAGCTCATTTTTCCATGCCAATGTAGGGGCACTAGCATGATTTTCTGTGTCAATGCAGGGGCAATAGCACATTTTTCCACACCAATGCAGTGGCACCAGCTCGTTTTTCCATGCCAATGCAGGGGCATTAGCGTTTTTTCTGCACAAATGCAGAGGGACTAACTCGTTTTCCCGTGCCAATGCAAGGGCAATGGTGCGTTTTTCCATGCCAATGCAGAGGAACTAGTGCATTTTTCCACACCCATACAGAGAGAATAGTGCATTTCTCTGCACCAATGGAGAGGCACTAGAGGGTTTTTCCACACCAATGCAGGGGCACTAGTGCGTTTTCCCACACCTATGCAGTGGCACTATCACATTTTTCTGCACCAATGCAGGGGCACTAGTGTGTTTTTCCACGCCAGTGCAGAGGGACTTGCACGTTTTCAGCACCAATGCAGAGGGAGTAGCACGTTTTCCCGCACCAATGCAGGGGCACCAGCAGGTTTTTGTGCACCAATGCAGTGGCACTATCACGTTTTTCTGTGCCAATGCAGAGTGACTAGTGCATTTTTCTGCACCAATGCAGAGTGACTAGTGCGTTTTTCCACGCCGATGCAGAGGAACAATTCAGAGGGAGTAGCGCATTTTCCTGCCAATGCAGGGGGACTAGCATGTTTTTCGGGCCAATGCAGAGAGACTAGAAGGTTAGTGCTGTGAAATGAGCACATTTTTCACGCCAATGCAGTGGCACTACCTTGTTTTTCTAATGCTGTGAAACTAGCACATTTTCCATGCCAATGCAGAGGCACTAGTGTTTTTTTCCGCGCCAATGCAGAGGCACTAGCATGTTTCTCTGTGCCAATCAAGAGAGACTAGGGCGTTTCTCTGCGCCAATGCAGAGGCAATAACACAAAACACGCTCTTTGGGTAAAAGGCACTAGGGTGTTTTTCCGTGCCCTTGCAGAGGGACTAGGGTGTTTCTCCGCAACAATGTAGAGGGACTAGCGCGTTTTTCCGCAGAGCCTCCTCTTCTTCTTCTTCCTTCTTCTTCTTTCTTCTTCCTTCTTCCTTCTTCCTTCTTCTTCTTCCTTCTTCCTTCTTCTTCTTCCTTCTTATTCTTCTTTCTTCTTCTTCTTCTCCTTCTCCTCCTCCTTTTTGGAGACAGAGTCTCACTTTGTCACCCTCATTAGAGTGCTGTGGTGTCATAGTTCACAGCAACCTCAAACTTTTAGGCTCAAGTGATTCTCTTGCCTCAGTCTCCCAAATAGCTGGGACTACAGGTGCCTGCCACATCACCCAGTGTATCTATCAGCAGATAAATGGTAAACAATATGTGATATATACACACAATGAACTATCATTCTGCTTTAAAAAGCATGAAAATTCTGACACGTTTAACATGGATAAACCTTACTTTGTTCAATTACTCATAAAATAACAAATACTGTATAATTCTACTTGAAGTATCCAAAGTAGTCAAATTCACAGAAACAGAAAGTAGAATTGTGGTTTCCAGGGACTGGAGGAAAAATGGGTAAAAATGTATTATATTTAATCAGTATGGAGTTTCAGTTTGGGAAAATGATAAAAGTTTTAAAGACAGATAGTAATGGTAGTAATGGTTGCACAAAAATGTGTATACTTAAAAATGGTTAAAGTGGTGATTTTTATTTTGTATATATTTTAGCATGGTAAAAGAAATCTGATAGATATTACCAGTGAATCCAAATTTGGAGATCTCATAATGAGAGGAATTTCCATTATGAATTTAATGCTTGTAATAGATTTAGGTTCATTTAAACTTTTTATGTCTTTCTATGTCAGCTTTGTTGTTATATTTTTCAAATAATTGTTCATCTTTTCCAAAGTATTTTACTTATAGCATAGAGTTGATCAAGACATCCTTCTGTGCTCTTAACATCTCTGGCATCTGTTGTGATGTATACACTTTCATTCATGTTATTCCTAATTTCTGTCCTCTTTTATTCTTGATTGGTTAGCTAGGATTTCTTTGTGTTAGTGTTTTCTTCTAGCGTTTTTTACTCTAACTTCCTAAACTGGAAGTCTTGTTCACCAATTAAGTACTTATTTCTTATTCAATATAAGCACTAAATGTTACAAACTTTCTTATAAGGACTGTATTAGCTCCTTCCCACAAATTTTTATATGTTCTATTTTAGCTACCATGAGGTTCCAAATATTTTCTAATTTCCCTTGGATTTCTTATTTGATCCACAAATTATTTATAAATATGTTTAATTTCCACATATATTATTAGTCATTTTTTAAATTTTATTATCTTGTTGGTTGAGTTTTAGATCATGTTTAAATGTATATTCTGAATTTTTTTTGTCTGCATGATTTACTTCTTATAAAAAGACTATGTTAAAACTTCTATGTCTGTTTTCTCATTTTGTTTTGTTAGTTTTTTCTTTTCTTTGTGTTTTAAGTTCTAATTTCAGAACTGCAAAAATTTTGAGATATCATTTATCCATGACTTCCAAAGACATTATCTTTGTGATATATTTTCTCATTAAAAATGACCCCTTTTATATCTTTTGCACTCTGTATGAGGCTGCTTTGCTTAATTTTAGTACAGTTAAAAACTTGGTTATTCCAAAGCAACACTTCACACATATTTCACAAACCCAGCTGTCCATCCCTGGAGTAAATAACATTTGTTTGTGAGAGAAAGCAAATACAGACAAGAAGCTAAGTAATTAAGAGTTTATTATAAGTGCTTAGGTTTCTCCAAAACAAACTCTCAATTGCCTTCTTGACTCAAAAATTCTGAACATCACCTTCTATTGTCCTTCTCTTGAGAATCAATAAAGGACACATCATAATAATATTTTACTAAATAGGATACGTAGTTTTTCTATGTAAAATGGCAGGTTATACTTTTTTAATTGTCTTTAGTTTTCATAGCTTAAAAAACAACTATTATTTAAAGACATTGATATATTTAAAACAAGCCTTACATCTGCTACATATTCAGAAGGCTTACAATTGTATTTGCAAAGGCA
>CAUYQV010177602.1:0-24578 GCA_963574575.1 Galagoides demidoff
TGTTCCATTGGTTGATGAGAAGAATATGTTTTCAGATTCTTAGGATGAAATGTTCTGTAGATGTCTGTTAAGTCTCTTTGTTGTAGGGTAAAGTTTAAATTCAATATTTATTTGTTTAGTTTCTTCTTTGAGGATCTATCCAGTATTGCCAAAGAGGTATTAAAATCTCCAGCTATTATAATTCAGGAAGATATCAAATTGTTCATATCTTTTAGGGTTTCCTTTCTAAGGAAGCTCCTCCTTTCTGAGGAGCATGCTGATAGGGTGCATAAATGTTAATAATTGAAATATCTTCATGTTGAGTGTTTCCCTTGACAAATACAAAGTGACCATCCTTATCTTTCCTCACCCTTGTTGGGTTAAAGTCTATTCTATCTGCAAATAAAATTGCAATCCCTGTTTTTTTCTGATTTTCATTTGCCTGAATTATAGATGTCCACCTTTTTATATTTTAAGGTAAGTTGAGATTCTTGTATGCAACAGATATCTGGCTTGAATTTTTGTATCCAGTCAGCAAATCTGTGCCTCTTTAGAGGACAATTTAAGACATTCACAGTAATTTAGAGAATTGATAAGCAATTTGGGTGTTTTGGGTGTCATATTTTTCAACTGTCCAGTGGATAGTTTTAATCCTTTCACTGTTGTTGAAGTTAGGTTTTGTTTAAAAATTTCTGGGTGAGTTTACTTTGGTGGTAGACTATTAAGTTGATCATTATGGAGGATGGGTCTGAGAATATCCTTGAGAACTGGTTTAGTTATGGCAAATTTCTTCAATGTGTGTAAGTCAGTAAAGTATTTGATTTCTCCATCATAAATGAAATTCAGTTTAGCTGGATACAGGATCCTGGGCTGACAATTGTTTTGTTTTAGGAGATTGAATGTCAATGACCATCCTCTTCTGGCTTGAAAAGTTTCAGCTGAGCCTGCAGTCATTCTAATATTCTTACCCTTGAAGGTTATACTTGTCTTACATCTGGCTGCTTGCAGAATTTTCTCCTTCATATTAACTTTGGCAAAGTTAATTACAATGTGTCTAGGAGATGCTTTATTTGGATTAAGTCTTGCTGCGGTTCTGAAACTGTCTGCTATCAGAATTTCTGTATAGCTTGCCATGCTTGGGCAATTCTCCTCCGTACTATCTTGGAGTAGAGCATCTGCACCTTTAGGACTATCCTCTTCTCCTTCAGGAATTCCTATAAGGTGAATGTTTGCTCTTTTGGAGTGGTCCCACAACTCTCTTAGGGAATGGTCCATTTTTGCTCTCCACTTCTCTTCCTCTTTGAGTGTTTGAGAGAGTTCAAAAGCTTTGTCTTCAACTTCAGAGATCCTTTCTTCTGCCTTCTCCACTCTATTACTGAGGGATTCTACTATATTATGAAGCTCTTTGAATACCTTTCTCATTTCTTTAAGGTCTACAATTTCTTTTTACATTATGTCCAAATCTTTGGAGATATTGTCTTTTAATTCATTGATTTCTTGAGACATCTTTTTTTGAACTATTCCTTGAACTACTCCTTGAATTTCTAATTCCAACTTTATTTCCATTCAATTAATCTTATTTGCCATCTGTATTCTGAATTCTATTTCTGACATTTCAGCCATTTGTTTATGAATGACATATTCTCTTGTATCTCCTTTGTCGTTCCTTTGGGGAGTTGATCTACTCTGATTATTCATGTTGCCGGAGTTTTTCCACTGGTTCTGCCCCATGATTAATTTTCATAGTTTGGCTGGTGAAGCTGGCAAGGTGAGATTGGATTAAGGACTCCAGGAGTTGTAGGTGACCAGTCCTTTACCAAAGGGTTTTTGGTTTTTCCCCTACAGCTTTACAAAGGTCCCTTTCAGTCCTACAGCCTGAGACTCTGCGGACCTGATTGGTGTGATAGAGCTGGGTGGCTCTGTCTTGTATTCAACCAGCTTCTATCCAATCCTGGTGAATTGGTGGCTTTGGGCTGAAATCTCAGGTGGGGAGAAGTACAAGCAACTAAGACTCTCCATCCCCCATCAGTGACAACTGGAAGAGGAAAATCAGTCCTTCCCACTACAACACCACCATGGATCAACCTTGGAAGGTCCCTGGATGGCCAGCCCGGGTCAAGATTTTCCCAGGCAGCACAATCACTGTTCAAATAGTAGAGTTCAAGTGGGAGAGTTAAAAGGTCTCCAGCAACCAGACTCAGGGGTCCACTTGCAGCTCAAGTGTGAATCGCTCCAGTGTTCAGTGGAGTGAGAATGGCCCACCCAGCAAAAAAGTTAGCCCAAGGGGGTTGGAACCTCCTTCCCCACCTTGCACCTAGGCCACACCCAGTCACTGCAGGGCTGTGGCCCAGTTCCCTCCAGTGTGCAAGTGCACCAGGGATTTGCACCTGTTTGAGTCAAAGGGGACTAAATGTCTCCATGGGCTGGGTTGCTGCACTCTGCCACCTGCAGGCAGGAGGAGCTCAAGCCTAATTCACTCTGGTGCTCATTGAAAACTGGGGAGTGTTCCACCTGAGTCTGTTTTGAGCCAAGCCAGGGGATTACCATCACAGCACGTGATTCTCTTCCTCAGAGACTGCACCTCCTCTGGAACCCCTGCAGGGCAAGGTTTGGCTCCCCCTGGTGGTCCACAGAATTGGGGAGGTGTCTCTCCCAAATTTGACCCTAGCAGGAGTGTGCCACTGTGGGTTGGGTGTATGACCGCCACAGGTTGGAGGTGCGGCTGCTGCAGTCAAGGGTACCAGCCCTGGAGTTGGAGAGGTTGCCACAGATCTGAGGTCCCACCTCCTGACAGACTCCCTCTTATTCTGACTACATGTGCTTTCAGTAAAACCATCCATGTAGCTCAAAAAGAATTTTGAATATCTGAGGATTTATAAATAATATACAAAAACTATGAAAAGAAGAGTGGGAGATTTGAGACTAATTAATGAGCTCCATGCAAATTCATGACTTCTGGTGATCTTTATTACCTGATGGAAAGGATTTGCCCTTCCCAGGCAAGATTCACAAGATAACATGGAACTTTGTGAAGTCCAGGCCCCAATTAACAATTAAATCATCAGTCAGATGTGGTACATTCCTGAGTTCACACAACAATCATCAGGTGAACCTGTTAAGGAGTGCACTACTACACCATTAAAAAGACAAGCTCACCTTGATCCTGACCCTACCCCCCTCTGGGCCTTATGCCCAAGATTGGAAAACTATGTGAAACTCTTATTGGTTTCAGTCGGAATCTTTTATTATACATGCATTTTCACAAGTGCTCAAGTTAAGCAGGGCTGGAATTCATCTAGTTCCCTGAAAATTTTATTAAAAACCTTTCTCCTTCCTGAAATGTCACCTTTTGAAGTCCCCCATATATGGTACATAATACGCATAATTCAAAGGAACTTAATGCAAGCAACTAAATTCCTTTCACCTGCAAACATGCCTCTCTTCCATCTCCATGGCACCTACATTTCATCTGGAGCTGAAGCAGCAAGAAAGCACAGCAGGAAAGACTGAGCTGAATGCATTCTGCAAATCGGTCAGAATGCAGCGGGAAAATCTAGCTGGGTTGAATTAAAAGTTTTCTGTTTCATTTTTCAGCTGCATTAAAAGTTCTATGATGCTTCTCTAAGTGTAATATATAAATGAAACACTGTAAAATGGGGGGGGTAACACATGCTATGTTGTCCCTTTCTATTCTTTGAGACTCCGTAGTTTTAAAAAAGAAAGATTAAGAAATTATGAAGGTAAAGTTGATTCTCAAATAGCATTTTCCCCTTAAAGAAATTATTTGCCTCAGAAAATGCAAGAGATAATGTTGTTTGTCCTTTAAAAAGAGAGATAAATAATTTTTTTTTCCAGACTGTGTAAATGGTTTCTCTAAGCTTTTTTCCCTTACTGTAGAGAACTACTTGTTTTTATCTCCCTTTTTTCCTCAGGGATATGCTAATTAGAAGTTTAAGAGACGTGAGAGTGTTGGGTTTCAGGCAGCTACCTCCATCATTGGTTCCTAAAGGAGTGCTCTTGGTCAAAAAATGACCAGACACCCCACAGTACAACAAGAGAGAAAAAGAGTTTATTAAGAAAAAGAGAAAGATAGGTTTACAGAGTAAACCCAGAGTAAGAGCAAGATAAAGGTTTACAGAGGAAGATATGTTTGCCATAGACAGCAAATGGCCCCCACAGTTGCAAAAGGAAAAGGGCTTTGAATATGAGAAAGCTCTCTTTTATACTGCCTGGGTTGGGCCTACCTGGTGGTTCAGAATGATAGAATCAGGTTATTGACCCGCCTAGGTAGAACTGACATGCCCAGGAAGAATCAGTGCATTTCCCTGCCAGGAAATAGTGAATGGACCAATCCCTGCCTCTCTGACCCTTTAAAATCCCCATCCCCCATAGCCCACATGTGAATTTCTTCCCAGCCAGGAGTTTCACCCCACCTGCACCCAGGTGCCATAAAAGCCACATTGATCACACAGAACCAGGACTCCAATTTCCTTTCATCTTGCACCTTGGAACAATCTTCATCTTTGGGTCCAGAATCTCTCATATGGAGAGATCTCTCCAATCTCTCATGACTTGGATGGGGAGATGCCCCTTTGGGGAGTCAAACATATAATCCCATCTGACCTAACCAAATGGACCCTCCCGTCAGATGAAGGGAAATGGGACATTCTCTGACCCTGCCTAAAATTCATCCATGTAATAGTGAGATGAGCCTTTGTCTAAAACTCCTTTTAACTTCTTTTCTCTTTCCTTCCCTACTCTAATTCCTCTTCTCCTCTCCCTCTATCTCTGTGCCTTTTTAAAGCATTTGTATATAGTCTCTCAGAGTCTTTTTTAGCCTTGAGCATTTGTATATACTCTGTGTTTTCAAGCATTTATATAGTCTCTTAGCACCTTTTAAAAATTTCTTTCCCTCTCCCCGTTTTAGGCCAGAAATTCCAGTGACCCACATCTCTTCCAGTCACAGATTAACCTTGGCAGGCCAGGCTCACCAGCCCAGTGTCCTTCTGTAGGGCTGAGCCACTTGCAGTGGTCTGTCTTTTCTAACGTCTGTGAGCAGGGGTTGCCCATCTGATGCCCTCCTGTGGGCCTAGGTTCTTCCAGATGATTAAGGGCACATGCAGAAGCTAGGCCCTCTTTGACCAAGATCATATGTGGAGATCAGGTATTCTCCCTGATCCCAGCCTTAGCAAGCCAGACTCACTGGTCCAGTGCCCTTCTGTGAGGCTGAACCATTCCCAGTGGTCCATATCTTTTCCATAATGGACTAACCTCCCATCCAGAGCCCTCTAAGCCCTCTAAGGGCCAACTGATATCCACATGCAGAGGCCAGGTCCTCTCTGGCTGCAATCTAAGCCATTTCATCCCTCCTTTTCTCCTTTGAAAGTTCTCTTTACATCTTCACTTTAATCTCATTTATTTTCTACATCTAGTTTTCTATATGGGCACTGCCCAGTCACAAATTGCCCCTTCTTCACCAAAAGCTGTCTGTCTTTAACTCACCTCAATCCTCTACAACTCTATGCTGACTTTAAACCTAAACGTCTCCTCGGTGCACATACAAACTTGGCAATGGCTCACATTGGCCTAAACGTGGTACCTTCAATATGTCAATTCGCACTGACCTCAATAATTACTGTCAAAAATTAGGCAAATGGTTGGAGAGCCCTTACATCCAGGCACTTTTCATATGGCAAAACACTCCTTCCCTGTGTTCATCTTGTGAACCCTCTCAGGTCTTCCATGCACAGGTAACACTGACTTTTCCAACTTATCTGAATCTCCATTGTCTTCTTTTGATCTAGCAGATAACCCCCCCATTCTGCCTCTCCACAACCCCCCAACTTCCTCCCCTCCTGCAAAATTCTCCCCCATCCCCCTTCTCTCCACCACCTCCCACCCACCTTCTGCAACACATGGGAGAGACAAAAAAAAAATGGCAGACCCAGTTTCCCCACCCCATAGTATGTCTGGCCACACCTTTGGACCTCCCATTTCCAGAATACCACAACCCTATACCCACTCTGAGAGGTTGCAGAACCAAAAGGCATTGTCAGGGTTCACGTCCCTTTCTCTCTCAGACCTCTCCCACATAAGTCAGAGACTAGGATCTTTCTCTACAGATCCCACAAAATACTCTCAAGAATTTAGATGTCTAACTCAATCACATGTCTAACCTGGCATAATTTATATGTTATTCTCACCTCTATTCTAACCTCAGAGGAGAGAGAGCAATTATGGACTCAAGCCCAGATTCATGCCAAAGACCTACATAGAATAGATCAAACCCTGCCAGAAGGTGCTAGAGCTGTCCTCTGGGAGGACCCCAATTGGAATTAGCAAAGTGACGCTACTGGGGTCAGCCTCCACAACCACATGGTCCAGTGTCTCTTAGAGGGACTAAAAAAAAGCATCCCATAAGCCCATTAATTATGATAAGTTAAAGGAAATAACCGAGAAACAGGATGAAATCCTGTCCAGTTTTTAGCCCTTCTTAACAAAGCTGTCCACCAACCACCTTATCGCCGAAGAGCAATGAGGTCAGATTCATTATTAATATGTATTTTTATCTCTCAGTCTGCACCCAAAAATACTCCAGAGCCCTCAGACCCCCAGCAAGATCTTATTGACCTGGCTTTTAAAGTTTTTAATAACCATGAGGAGGCTTCTAAACAGCAGTGACTCTCAGAACTCCAGTTATTGGCTTCTGCCATTAGACAAAGCCTGAAGACTACTCAGAATTCCCCAAGGTACTCCAAGAGAACAAGATTTACTCTAGGACCATGGGTTTTTTGGTTTTGTTTTATGGTTTTTATTGTTGTTGTTGTTGAGACAGAGTCTCACTATGTCACCCTCAGTAGAGTGCCATGCCATCACAGCAACCTCAAAAACAAACTCTTAGGCTTAAGTGATTCTCTTGCCTCAGCCTTCCAAGTAGCTGGGACTACAGCTGCCCGCCACAACACCTGGCTATTTTTTTGTGGTTATTGTCATTGTTGTTTAGCAGGCCCAAGCCAGTTCAAACCTGCCAGCCCCAGTGTATGTGAGCTACAGGCACCGAGCTTGTTCTAAGTGTGGTAGGCCAGGGACCATGGTCTAAGTGTGGTAGGCTAGGTCGCTGGACAAGACAGTTGGAGTTGCAGAACGTAAGTTCCGATTGGTAGGTTGGTAGGATGGTCCTTTCTCCCCAGGTGTGAGTAATCACTCGGGATAGAATTAAAGTGGCTAGAATCGAGAAGGAGGCTTAAGGGCCCCACCTTAGGCTTCCTTCCCTAGGACAGCTGGATTTCTAAGTATCCAACAAGAGCATTTATTTTTCCTATTTTTTTTAATCTAAGTATTTATAAACCAATATTTCTGTATTTGTGGCTATTAATAAGCCTAAGAAAACTTCATAGCACTGTTACTAAAATAACAAGATGTATCACACTTTTACCATTCTGATTATCTTTTAAACTGATGGGGCCAGATAACACACTTGATCTTAGTCAGAGGCTGAGAAGCAATATTCTAAGTATCTTTTAATAATTGTTATGTGTTGAGTTGTTCCCCCACAAAAACATGTTGAAGTCCTGTCCCCTAGAACATGTAAATGTAATCTTAATTGGAAATAGGGTTTTTGCAAATATGATCAAGTTAAGTTGAGCTCTTATGGGATTTGGGTACTCTGTAATTCAAGGATGTTCAACTTTTTTCATCTGCTGTGTACTGGAAGAATAAGAATTGTCTTGGGCCAGCTCGGTGCCTGTAGCACAGTGGTTACCGTGCCAGCCACATACACCAAGGGTGGCAGGTTTGAACCTGGCCCAGATCAGCGAAGACAACTGCAACAGAAAAATAGCCGGGCATTGTAGTGAGTGCCTGTAGTCCCAGCTATGGGAGGCTGAGGCAAGAGAATTGCTTAAGCCCAAGAGTTGGAGGTTGCTGTGAGCTGTGGCACTCTACCAAGGGCAATATAGTGAGACTCTCAAAAAAAGAGTTGTCTTGGCCACATATTAAATACACAAACACTAAGGACATCTGATTAGTAGGGGGAAAAAAATGGTCTAAGTATACTTTCTGTGATCCAACACCACAGATAAGCAACTGTCCTCACAAAATCAGCATGCAGCCCATGGACACAGACTGAACCCCCTGCTAATGGGATCCTTATTAGAAGAGGGAAATTTGGTCCCAGACAGAGACACATAGATAAAACACCAGGTGACTATGAGGTAGAGATTGAGGAGTGCTAAGGCCTGCCAGAGACCACCAGAAGCTAGGAGAGAAAAATGGAACAGATAACCCCCTTTGAGCCCCCAAGACAAAGCCAGCCCTGACTAACTCTGGACTTCAGGCCTGCAGAGCCATGAGAGAACAAAGTTCTGTTGTTTTAAGCCACCAAGTTCATGGTAACTAAGAAAAGAATGATTCAGAGAGCTACACAGAACTAGCGCCAAGTTTATCAACATATCAGGTCTCTTTAATTAGACCTGAACTATTTACAAGAAAGAGTTGTGATATTGGTAAACAAGGGGCAATTTCATAACACTGATAAAGACCTCTGCGTCTATTTCCAGCATGCAGCCATAGTATGAACAGGATAAACACACAAATTTTACTACCTCAGAAACAGTGTTTTGGGGTAAGACCGATTCTAGGAAGCACCTGGAGTTTCCAGGGCCCCAAAGCCACTGCCCTGCATCTTTACACACACACACTCCAGCCGCCTAGTATGAGAATAGATCCCTCTGCTGGAGTGTGGCACAGGTTTGTGGGCTGGGGCTGAGATGGGGTGGGTAGAGTGGGGACACAGTCTAGTGGGGACCAGGTGAAAAAGAGAGATGGAGATTTCTGCAACATCTGCTCCCTTTTGCAGTGACATAGGTGGGTGGAGGGCCCAAGATAGAGGGGAGGCAGAAGTGAGAAGGGAGCTCTGTCTATGAAGCATCAGCCCAGAGAGGGCCAAGTAGCCAGAGCTCCTTTGGGAGAGGTAGAGGCTGGGGCCAGGCCGGGACAGTGGCAGACACTCTAAGATGGCCAGGATTATCAGGGTCTCAGCCTTTGGGCATCTGGAAGGTGAGCATGGATGCAAAGCAAGCTAGAGCCTATTTCCCACTCTACTGGGTGCTACCAAATGCTGCCCCAAGGGGATGTCCACCTTGGGAGCACCATTGTTCTCATGAATCATCTGCCCCATGAGCTATGTTTTTGGAGGCCAGCTAAAGATGGGCACAGCAGGTATGATTCTCCCAAATACAAGCTTGTCAGACCCAGGCTCAAAGGGGACCAGTAGAGGAATCTGAATCAAGTCCATCTCTGCCCTCACTGCCCTAGCCTACACCCTGTGAGGCAGCCCACTTGTGGTTATCACTATTTATTCACTCGGGTGCCTGCTGAGATGCCTTGTTTTTCTCTGGCTTTTCTTCATTGGTCTACATAGATCCCTGCAGCCACTTGGGGGAGGGTTGTTCTAGTGACTCTAAGGCACTGTTTTAGACTTGTGTGCCTCCACACTTCCTTACAGACATTTTTTCTGTCCCACATCACAGCAAGTGAAGGAGAGCTCAGGAGTCTCCACATGACTGAGCCCTAACCCAGAAAGAGATACAGCTGCCCTTCCAGGCTTAGAGGCTCATCCCATGTAGGGAATCTTCAATTTCTCCTGAGCATAATCACAGTTTACCAGGGACAGGGTAGTTAAGGCTTTCCTTTGGAGGGCTTAAGCTCATATCATGTCTGCTCAAAATCATCACACCTTGATTTTTTATTATTTCACACATGAATAAGTAATGCCGTATTTGAGTTTAGGATGCAATTCACATGACAACTACAGATAGCAGTGGTATAAGAATTGTGAAATGTGTCCATTGACCAGCATCAGGTATATTCCTGAAGTACTGGAGAATTTATGCAGTAAGAAGCCCTTATTATTTCCACCCTTTATTTAATGTTCTGAATAAATGCAAACCTTATAGAAATAGTCCAGAGACATTGGAATATTCTTTTCTATTCAATCACAGTTTTCTTAAAGGCAGAGCATGTGGAAATTCCCCTGAGGTCACTTCTCCAAGGGGCTGTGACCGCTGTGAGAGCCACTGCAACTTCCCCATGATATAAGTCAAGGACCACTGAGTCCTTTGGCATTCTCCAGACATCCTTTCCTTTAATATCCAAATAAAGTATCCAGGGAAGTAAGAGTTCAAGTGGCAATTCCCATATACTTACCTCTCCACTCTCCCTAAACCCCTCTTAAAATGCAAGTGACCCACAGAGTGACTAGAGAAATTAAATCCATAATAGTAAGAGATATGTATAAGGCTCATCAATAAATTTGAACCCACAGTAAATTTAATGAAGGCACAAGCAGATATGAGGATACTGTTAGAAAAAAATACAAAGCAAAGAGGGAAAGATCCAGTTCAGGCATAGTCCCGTGAATTTTACAACTCGGACAATAAAGACAACTTTTCAGAGAAAAAGAAAATCAGATCAGTTATGAGGAGAAGATTCACACTAACATCTATTAGACCCCCTTCAACAACGTCATATGGGAAAGTACAGTGAGGAGACTCCTTCAGATTAAGGGGTGAAAGTATTTTGAACCAAAATGTCATTATGAGCCAACATTCCCACCAAGCATGAGGGTAAAATACACATTGGCAGACAACACAAACTCTGAAATTAGCTTCTAGAGCCCTTTCTGAGACAAAATTATGGAGACAACAACAAAAAGAGAGAGAATACTTGAGATTCTGGAAAACAAAATATTTACCCCCCAAAGTACAGATTAAAAAAAAAAAACAACAACAACTCAGGATTATAGTTTCCAACAGGTCTAGAAAACAGCCAGTTCACATTGAAACAGGATGTAGGAGTCTCTGAAACATGTTTTCAGAGGGAAAGTGAATTCCCTGCAGTACTTAGTGCAATTAAACAGCTGGATATTTTTGAAGATGTGTAATGGTGAATGTCCTCTGTTGACAATACTAATAATAGGAGATAACCAGAGGGAAGGAAGAAAGGAGGGAGAGAGGAAGGAGGGATTAGAGGGGGGAGGAGGGAGGAAAGAAGAAGAGAAGGAAAAAAGGAAGGGAGGGAGGAAAGGAATGAAAGGCAGTTAGAAGCCTTGGTGAGGGGCACCCTTTAAGAAAGTGATGGTTACAGCATGAGGTAAGCCGAAACACAGCATAGTCGTGATTTTGAGGAATTGAAGGAGGGCAAGAAAAGAGAATATATTTGACCTTGATGCTAAAAACATTGTCCTTTAAATGTTCCAGGAATAGTAACATTCAATTCATAGAGCAGGAAATGAGTTCTGGCCCACTACAAGGCTTTAGCATGAACACCAGTTATAATAATGTTTGTATGACTTATTGATATTTGGTGTTCAGCATAGACCTATAAACAAGGTCTAGAAGATGGAAATCAAATTATAGCACAGAATATGTAGCTGATAGAGACAATAGGAAGAAAGAATTCTATCAACTGAGGCAGTTGGAAAACATCTGTCCCTTATAAATTTTCTCCTCTCCTGTGTCTTTTGAGTAACGCTGTCTGTTGGACACTGGAGCACAATCCCACCTCTGCACCTTAGCCTTGCCATGCCCTCTTCTGACCTGCGGCCTGTTCTTTCAGCCCAGTCAAGCTTCAAGTTCCAGGCTGAGTCCACTTGTCCATGCTGTCTCCTTTGGCAACTCTGTCTGCAGTGATCTCACTTCTGAACCCGAAGGCATGTTTGAGACCGCTTCAGGAACTCAAACTGACGTACCAGATGGGGGATATGAATAACATTCTCTTAATACTGTTTATGAAATCAGAGCACGTGCCAAGTGTGCTATCAAAGGGAGATTTCAACTGCTCGTTTGAAAAACTGTCCTAAAAGCAGGGAATATGATCTCTCCTTAAATTAATATTCTTCATGACTTCAACTTTCAGAGGTAAAGCAACACAGAGCCTTGTTTTCTGACCACAGCTTTTATTACTAACCCCTAAAACTGAACACTTGCTCCTTTCTTGAGCAGAAGAATGTGACCTGTTTGCTGTGAGCACTTTGCTACATGGATGTCAAAAAAGTGACTTACATCAGCTGGGGAGCTTGTCAATGTCCTGATGCCCAAAACCTCTGGAGCTAACCCAGCCAGGACCTGCTAAACAACAACATCAAAAACAACAAAAAATAGACGGTGTCGTGGCAAGCAACTGTAGCCCCAGCTCCTAGGGAAGCTGAGGCAAGAGAATTGCTTGAGCCCAAGAGTTTGAGGTTGCTGTGAGCTATGACACCATGACATTCTGCTGAAGGTGACAAAGTGGGACCCTGTCTCAAAAATAAAAAAAAAAACCAACCTCTGGAGCTGGAGCCCATGCTTCCATGTCTTTTTAGAGTTTCTCAGGTGATTCCAGTGTTTGGCTAAGGCCAAGAACTAATTTAAAGACTACAGTGTCTTCAAACGGTGATACTTCTAGAGCAGTGATTTTCAACCAGTGTGCCCCCAAAATTTGTAATT
This sequence comes from Galagoides demidoff, assembly GCA_963574575.1. Lineage (NCBI taxonomy): Eukaryota > Metazoa > Chordata > Mammalia > Primates > Galagidae > Galagoides > Galagoides demidoff. The sequence goes on from CAUYQV010177602.1 coordinate 12,465, forward strand.
AATTTCAATAATTCAATTTTTTTACTAATTGAATTATTTTTGAAAGAAGTTCAAAGCACCGTAAGTATATTCTTATTTTTACTCTTTTTTTTAATCAACATAAACTGCCATGGAAGTTTAACATAGGTTCAAGTGTGTGGTGAGATTAAAAAAAAAAAAAAAAGTTTGAAAAACACTGTTCTAGAGCCTTAGCTACATATTAGAATCATCCAGGTAACTACAAAACTTCCTGCGCCATGTCCCACTGCAGAGACTCTAATGGGGAGGTGACCTGGGCATCTGGTGCTTATAAAACTCTCCAGGTGGTTGTAATACACAGCCAGCATTTCATCCCACCCAAGATTAGAACCCAGCACTAATGGGGAGAGACTGTGTACCAGGGGTACAGGGCCCCACATGTAAAAGAAGCGGGAGCTATGGAGAAATAACGGTATTGAGAGGAGAAGTAGTTTTTCACCAATTGTGTTGGATAGTCAGGGAACCAGAGAGGGAACTGGGTGATCAGTTCCTGCTCACGGGCCAGTCCAGATAGACCACTGAGAGAACAGTTGAATGAAAGCTTCTAATTTTTTCTCTTGCCTCTCTACCCAGTTAGCTGGCCTCTTTTGCATAGAAATCAGCCACAACCAGGTAGCTGGAGGTGTTGGAAGGAGACAATCAGGGCAACAAGAAAGCCCACCACAGTGAAGCCCATCTTGGAAAAGAACCGCCGCCCCCCCCTGGAATGCAGCACTTGGCTGTTGCTTCCTGCCTGGTCAGGCAGCTGTGCCCAGTGGAACAGCTCCTTGCCACCACTTCTTCTTGTTCAAGTTTAAAGATAAAGCTGAGCAGGGTGTTATATGGTGGAATGCCAGACAGTGGTGGTGACCAACAGTTGCTCTCTAGCAATCTCCCCTTGTGTTAGGCACAGTGCTATGTAGCAGGAAGATGCCCTGCCCCTGTCCAGTGTGGGCAGGACTTGTGGCCTGCTTCAGTAGAATATGGCAATGGTGACAAGAGGTCACCTCTATTGTCGTTGGGTGCCAAATGTTGTGATCCCGCCTCAGAGGCAGGGTCCACTAAGACCTGTGGAACTGGTGGTGACCAACTGAAGAAATATAGAGTTAGAAATAATAGCAAAGAAAAAACGTGAGACATAGAAAGAATTAAAGGTGGAAACTCAGGAGTCCATTGCCTGTTTGTGGGATTCTGGCAATGGCATCAAGTGTTTGCTTCACTCTGCTTTTATTGGAGTCTATTTGCCCAGAGGGTAAGATGAGGGAGAGAACAAAGACACCAGCAGTTTCTCTGAGTGAGCATATCAGCTCCTATTTTTATTATTTAAGGGTTTGACTAGCCTTGAGAAATCTGAAATCTGAGCCTTGTATTGGGAGAGCCTCCCACTTGAGATCACACACATAGATTTCTAGAGAGGTGTTAAACTCTGATAGTTCCCTATGGAGTAAAATGCCATTGGCATTAATCTCCTCTGAGGAATCAGTGCGAGGGAGGAATTTTCCTCCCTTCACTACCACAGAGGCTCTTCCTCTGCCATAAGGAATATGAGCTCTTCCACCCATATTTCAGGGCTCAAGCTACTCCCTCCATCTCTGCCCTAGGTAAATGCAAATCTCCACAATAGGTATCTGCTTTGCCTGTTTACTAGGCAGGAAACAATCCAGTTAATGTATCTTTCTAGGTCTTTGCCATAGTCTCTTCTATGGCCATTTTTCCTCAGTGTGCTTGCAGACCCAGCAGGAGTGTTTGTAAGCTGTATCCCCAACAGGCTGGAATTTCAGAAAAAGGCAGAAAGCTTGCTAGCAATAACTAGCTTAAAAGTAAACTAGCTGGCTCAACACCTGTAGCACAGTGGTTATGGCACCAGCCACATACACCTAGGCTGGAGGGTTTGAACCTGGCCTGGGTCAGCTACAACAACAATGACAACGGCAACAAAAAATAGCTGGGCATTGTGGTGGGTGCCTGTAGTCCCAGCTACTTGGGAGGCTGAGGCAAGAGAATCTCTTAAGTCCAAGAGCTGGAGGTTGCTATGAGCTGTCATGCCACAGCACCCGCCCAAGGGTGACATAGTGAGATTCTGTCTCGGAAAAAAAAAAAAGTAAACTAGCTGACTTTTCTTTGTTCCAACTCACCCAGCTTACTTTTTAATTTTCCTCTTTTTCTGGGGTGCTTTCCTTTGCTAGGAATGGAGTCTTTGGTCCCCATTCTCCCAGCAACTATGACCTGACGTACATATAAAACTTTGTGCTCTGAGAATGTGTTAGAGTGAGGAATGCCCCTCTGCCTACTGTAGTTACCAGGCAGGGGACTACAGGCCCCTGGGAACTGAAAGGCTGAACACAAAAATAGACAATAACCAGACCATTCACTAAAATGGAGCTCTCACCAGCAACCTGCAACAGCCTGTCTAGGCAACCAGACCAGAAGCCAGCCCGCTGCTTATAAAATAAACCTGTAGGAAGTTGGAGGACTATCTCCAACATGCTGCCAGGACGCCATACAACAGTCCTTGCAACAAGCACTCCTACACTGCCAGGACTTGATCAGTAACCGACACTTCCCTTATTTTGTTGCCATTCCCTGACTGAGGACGAACTGGGAAGAACTGAAGACACACCCCTAAAGAGTCACATGGGACACCCACTTCCATTAGCTTACCTGTAGACTCCCTGCAAGGCCACCTCCACCTGGGGGCACTGAAGCCCTGCCTTCTGGCTAAGCCTCCACCCCCTCCTCCTGCCTTTGCAGCTCAGAACTGACCCCTTCCTGGGACATAATAATTTCCACAAAAGCCATTTCAGTCCATTGTTGGGAACAGATTGGAGCAGGCTGAAAAGCAGGTGAGAAGCCAAGACCAGTTACATGAAAAAAAGTGACCCAATTTAAGAATTGTAGGTAGCCTAGATCAGCTGTCAGCAAACTTTTTGTTAAGGGTCAAATACTCTAGTATTCTTCAGCCTTTGTAAGCCAGATGTTTTAAATGAGGTTTTATTATTCATGTATGATGAAAAGGCCAAATCATCAAGATTGAATAAGAGGATTGTCATTGAAAAGTTAGTGTGTTGGCTCAGCGCCTGTGGCTCAAGTGGCTAAGGCGCCAGCCACGTACACCTAAGGTGGCGGGTTCGAATCCCCAGCCTGGGCCTGCCAAACAACAATGATGGCTGCAACCAAAAAATGGCCAGGCATTGTGGCAGGCGCCTATAGTCCTAGCTACTTGGGAGGCTGAGGCAGGAGACTCGCTTGAGCCCAGGAGTTGGAGGCTGCTGTGAGCTGTGATGCCATGGCACTCTACCCAGGGGGATAGCTTGAGGCTCCGTCTCAAAAAAAAAAAAAAAAAAAAAGAAAAGGAAAGTTAGTGTGTTACAGTTCCCAATATAAGGGGCACATTATAAAATTGAGAGTGGGATGACACACTGAGAAAAACCAGTGTTGGTGAGGAGACAAAATGTGAGGGGGGACTATTTTGTGGTTTCTGCAAAAATGGGCAAGGTAGGGTAAAGAGGTTTAGGACTGGCTGATTTGAATAATTTGAGTGGGCTGTGGGGCATAGTGACTGTCCCTATTTGCCTGGTGCCTAATCACCTTGGGGTGATTAGGGCCGGTGGACCATGGCCCAAGTGTGAAGGCCTGTGGAAGAAGGTGGTAGCAGTATAGACTCAGATTGGCTAGTTTGCATTTGAATGGTACATTCCCAGACAGAGTTGTTTGCTATCTCTAGGAATTAGCTATCCCTGAGAGGGGCAGTCTCTTCCAGTGTCAGCAAAGCCCAGGTGTCAAAGAATCAGTATCAAAAGACATGTTTAATACAGATGATTCCTATTGCAGCTACTACTTCTGCTGTTGAAGCACAAAAGCCATAGACAATATACATATATAAATAAGCGGCTGCGTTCCAATAAAATTTTATTTACTAAACTAGGTTATGGGCCAGATTTCTCTTACAGGCTATAATTGCTGACCCATGTTTAGATAAAGGAATCAGAACAAATACAACAAAAGCAATAATCAAAGCTATCACTAAAGAAACATTTTTAGAGCTAAAATTTTTAAAGAGATGAGAAGGTTTACCTGTGCTGTACACCAAATCAATGAAAAGATACTCATACTCTAAGATGTCCTAGGATGTCACTTAACTTAAGAAGATGAAGAAATATTCTTAAAGCATTTAATTCGGTGCCTGTAATAATGAGGGAGAGCAAATCATGCTGAATCTAGACTTCTCACTAAGGTTATATATTAGAAATTAATAAAACATTGTCTATTGGTTTTGAAGAGAAAAGGTATTACTTATCTATGTTGTGTAACAAACTACTGCCAAAACTTTGAATGCCTTAAAACAGCAATTGTGGGTTTTTTTGTTTTTGCAGTTTTGGCCAGGGCTGGGCTTGAACCCACCACCCTTGGTATATGGTGCTGGCTCGCTATGCCTTGAGCCACAGACGCTGCCCCAGTTGTGTATTTTTTGTCATTATATAGATGGCTAGGCTCAGCTGGTAGTTCTTCTGCACCACATGGTGTCAGCAAAAGACATTGACATGGCTGAATTTAGCTGGAAACTCAGCTATGACTGGGTCATGCAAGATGCCCAGAGCTTCAGCTAGGTGACCAGATGACCAAAAGCTGTCTAAGACTCTGTCCCCACATAGAGTTTCATCATTCAGTAGCCAATCCCAAGATTCTTTACACAGCTTTGCATCCCATGAAGGTAAAAGTGGAGGCTGCCAGGCCATTAAAATCCTAAGGGAAAAGTCACATGGCCTCACTTTTGCCACATTCTATTGGTCAAAGCAAGTCAGAGGGCAGGACTAGATTCAAGAGGAGAGTAAGCGGCTCAAGCTCTTGATGGTAAAAGTGACAAATGTGCATGTAGCAGGATGACAGCACTGTTGGGGGCCATCTCTGCAGAAAATACGAACTCTGAACACATTCGTGCGTAAAGAGATAAGATTTTCTCAGAAACACATATGTTTAGAAAATGTATGACCTTTTTTCTTCTTGAAAAAAGTTTTTGAGTTCTGTTCTAGCTGATGAAAGGTAAGTTACTAAGAATGGCAAAGACATGAAGTGAAAGATAGGGAAGAAGATGTTGAAACATGTTAAGATACAGGATTAAACCTAAGGGATTGCTATAAATAAAATTGAAATCTGAAGATAGACATAAAAATAATTCCTGAAAGATGAGTCATATAGCCTAAAAATGATGATTCACTAATCCAAATATGACTTTAAGTCTAGAATATATAAACAAAGAATAGCTAGACCATGGGCAGAAGCTGTGAGCAAGGAACAAGGAAACATAGTAAATTCCATGCTGACGTGGGCAGAGCCAGGTATATTTAATTTTGGTAGTCAGGGTAGGCAGTTTTCAAACCAATTCAAGATTCTGAAAACTGCTGCCATCCCAGCAAATGGCCTCACAATTCACCCAGGTGCTCAGCCAGAAAGGTTAGTGTCTCTGTGAATTCTCTTTCCCCCTACTCTATAGGACTTCTGCAATGTGCCCTGAAGACTTGTTAGTGTGTGGCTTAGTCTGTTTTTCTGTTTGTTTGTTTTTGAGACAGAGTCTTACTTTGTTATTCTCAGTAGAGTGTCATGGTGTCATAGTTCACAGCAACCTCAAACTCCAGGGCTCAAGAGATTATTTTGCCTCAGCCTCCTGAGTAGCTGGGACTACAGATGCTGCCACAATGCCTGGCTATCTTAGTCTGTTCTGTGCTGCTGTAACAGATTACCTGAGTCTGGGTAATTTATCATGAACAGAAATTTACTTCTGATGGTTTCAGAGGCTGGGAAGTCCAAGACGAAGGGGTTGGCATCTGACAAGGACCTTTGTGCTGTGTCATCACATGACAGAAGGTGGAAGGGCAAGAGAGAGTAAGAGGGGAAGTAAGTTCACCCTTTTACAACAGCCCCAATTCCACCAACTAGGCTGGAGCTTTGTAGACTAATCACCTTTACAGATCCCACCTCTTAATACTGCTACAACAGCAATTAAGTTTCAGTGTAAGTTTTAGAGGGGATAAACATTGACTCCATCACAAGGTATGCACACACAGAGAATTTTTTTTAAATGCCACTCTATTTCATTATATAACTTCTGAGTTTTCATGGTCTCAAAGGAGACAATATTTTACCACTTAAAGTAGGCAGATATTTGCTATTGTAAATTACTCTCTAGCTAATGGCTAAATTCAACTGAAGAGGAGTCCAGATGTACTACAGGAGGGACAAGAGATGTGGAGGAATGCTTCCCCTGGGTCCTGCCTCCTGAGGACACCTTGAACACACCCATTCTCCTCTGTATCTGCTACCTAATCAGTCACCCCTTGCCTGGTAACCACAAGCCTATCTCACTGTCAACCTCTTCCATTCAATGTTCCTCTTCTCCCTGCCATCCTTTCTCCCCACAACCTCCATTGTCATCATTACAAAATGACTGAGCCATTCCCTGCCGAAACCCTCCCTGATTCTCTCTCCCTAAACCTCCTGCTCCTGACACAGTGGCCATCCTGTTCCTTGACACCCACCTGAGGACTTTGGCTCTGGCTCTTCCTCTGCCTAGACTGGAGTGTTCCTCAGATATTCATCTGTCTGGCTCCTTCTTGTCATCTGCCTCAGTTTAAGCACAACTGTCTCAGGGAGGCCTTCTCTGATAGCCCAAGTTGAGCATACTCCAGACTTAAGTACACTCTGGAGCCATTCTCCCTCATGGGACTCTGTTCTTTCCTCTTAGGCTCCGAGCCCAGTGTAGCTTCCTGTGTAAGTGTGCCTGCTGTCTGCCTCCCTATCCCATGCTAAGCACCTTGAAGGAAAGAAAGATTTTATCTGTTTCAGGGCATACCCACAGAACCAAGGACAGTGCCTTCCACTCCATAGATAAAATTAGTTTTGAAAAAAGGAATCAAAGAACTTCTATGGTTAAAACAGGAAGTATGCTTTCCAAATGGTGGGAGGTTAGGCAAAGAAATGTTAACCAAAGACACAAAATTTAGAAAATGGCAGGGTTTTATAAAACCAAAAAAGCATAAAATTAAGATGGCAGAAATTAAACCAATGCCCTTATTTGGGTTTAAAAATAAATCTGATACGGTATATATTGCTTTAAAAGGACTCATATAAAACAAAACAATGCAGGCGCTCTTAGAGTAGAGGAAGGATGAAGATTTCCTTGATGAATGCAAACACAAAGAAAGTAGGGTCATGTTATGAATTTCAGTCCAAGAATAAATCAAGGGAAATGCACTGAATGGGGCAAAGGAGGTTTATTACACTGATAACTATGCAATCCATGGTGAAATGATAGTACACATAAATATTAATGCAGTGTGTTACACAGCATGAAAATGCTAGAATACAAATAGTTGAAAGTCAAAGAAAGATGTCAGAATTCCAGTTGAAATGGAAGATATTAACATATCTGCCCTAAATCTGTTTTATTCAGGAAGAGAGTTAGGGAAGAAAGCAGGGTATCAACTAGGAGACTGGCTTTTCAACAAAATAATAAAAGGACAGAGACATTGAATAAATATACAAGGTGAATTAACATTTAACTAATTACTGCTCATGCTCACTAATAAGCAATTTTTCTAACAACTATATGCTAAGTATGGAACTAGATGATGGGGGATGCTTAATATGCCTTCTTTTCTGATAAATACAGAAATATTTTTTTCAAAATTAATCATATACCAGGTTAAAAAGAAAACCCCACTAATGTCAAAGAAGCAGAAATTTTACAAGCTATGTCATTTAACCACAGTGCAGTAAACTTGAAAATAATAAAAATTTAAAGAACAACAACAAATCTGAAAGTTTGGAAACTTTAAAATGATTTAAATGATGAAGTCAGAGAAGATAACAAAATGTTAGATAATTACATTTAACTTTGCTTTTACATTGTTCTTCTGATTCTGTTTATAAAATCCTATACCATAGGGATTAGGAGCAAGATGGTGGCCGAGTAACAGCTTCCTTGCAACTGGGCACAGTGAGTCTGGGGAGAGGAGACTACAGGCATTCTGGCTGGTGGGATCTGCCCAGAAACATCCTTTTGGAGACACAGGGAGTCAGCAAGGGACTTCTGGATCCCATAAGGAGAACAAGAGCAGGGGAGAACTGGCAAGTGTTTTGTGTGTGTTTGTTCTGTCTAATCCCACCAGCAGCTGTAAATTCAACAGCAGTGAGATTGCAAACTGGAAAGGCCTTACCTGTGAGCTGTTTGGGTGTTTTTTAGACTCGGCACTCAGTTGAACTACCTTGGGAGAACTTGGACAAGAGAGCGGAGGACTTTAAACATTGTCTAGGGCCCCAGACTGAGCCGCTGAGCCAGACAGAGCTGATAGTGTTTGGCTGTGGGCCACAAGAAGCCACTGTGGGAGAACTGCCCCATTAAGCTCCGCCCTCAGGGTCGCAGAGCAAGGATCAGGCGGGAGCGAGTATTCTAGTGACTGAGCCGACTAAAAGCAGGGACTGAGACACCTTGCAGCCTTGCCCCTCAGGGGCATAGTGTGAGATCAATTTTGGCACACTGGGTAAGTGGATAGCCACTTCAGGAGTGATCCCAGCAACAAGTGCTTTCCGGGGAAAGCTTTTGCTTAGCCCAGGTTGGCAGTTTAAAGTGCCTTTTAAGCGGGCTGAGGTGAGATTTAGGCTCTCCACCCTGCATGGTTTGAGAAATCAGCAGAGGCCTCCAGTGTCCATCTTATACAGTTGTATCATCATTGTGATTATCTTGGTTTTTTTGTTTGTTTGTTTGGTTGGTTGGTTTTTTTGTTTTGTTTTTTTGTTTGTTTGTTTTTATTTCAGCATTTTCCCTATAGATTTTTCTTTTCTTCTTTCTTCATTTTTCTAGTTTAAACATAATTTTCCATTGTTGCCTTTTTTAACAATTAGAACTTCATTTCTGCTAGTGTTTCTACCCCTATTATTTGGTTTTTTGCCAATTTTATACCATAAAGTTTTCTGTTTCCTTGTTTTGGTTTGATTTATGGCATTTTGGTCTTTCCTCTCTCCTTGGTGGACAAAAGGCTAGCAAAGAGTTGCTGACCTCAAGGGAACAACCCAACCCAGCACCCCTAGAGGTTGGGGATTTTTAAAGTTGGGTCAAAGTACTCTACTGAACACCTATATTGTTCCTGTCTCCCTCTTTCTGTGCCTCTCTTCTTTTTGTTAATATTCCCTTTTACCCACTCCCTCTCCTTTCTCTTTTTTCTTTCCTTTTCTTTTTCTTTCTTTTTTCTCTTCCTGCTCTTCAATCTTCTCATCCTTCTGGTCCTGTACCAAAAGGACTCATTAAAACCCTAGTCCAGGGGCCCAGTAACTTAAAGAGAAAGGGGAAGTGAAAGGAAAATTAGGGCAAGGAAGCAAATAAATCAGTCATGAGGAAGAACCAGCAGAAAAATCCTGGCAACATGAAAAACCAGTCCAGAGCAACCCCCACAAGAGACCGTGAGGTAGCTACTGCAGAGGATTCCACCTATAAAGAAATGTTAGAAATGACAGAAAGGGAATTTAACATACAGATGATAAAAACAATGAAAAATACTGATAAAGTGGAAACTAACCAAAAGGAAATCCAAAAACAGAATAAAATAAGAGATGAACGACATAACGAATATAGAAAGGATATAGCAGAGCTGAAGTAACTGAAGCAGTCAATTAAGGAACTTGAGGATGCAATAGAAAGTATCAACAACAGAGTAGACCATGCAGAAGAAAGAATCTCAGAGGTAGAGGACAAACCTCTTGAGATAACTCAGATAGTTAAAGAGGCAGAAAAAAAGAGAGAGAAAGCAGAACATTCACTGACAGAATTATGGGACTTTATGAAGCATTCAAACATATGAGTTATAGGTATCCCAAAGGGGGAAGAAGAAAGCCCCAGGGGAATGGAAACCATACTTGAGAATATTATAAATGAAAATTTTCCAAATATCACCAAAGATTCTGACACACTCCCTTCAGAGGGATATCAGACCCCAGGTCGCCTCAACTCTAACCGAGCTTCTCCAAGACACATTGTGATGAACCTGTTCAAAGTCAAGACAAAAGAAAAGATTCTTCAAGCCGCCAAGAGTAAGCGCCAGTTGACCTACAGGGGCAAATCCATCAGGCTGACTGCAGACTTCTCTAATGAAATTTTCCAAGCCAGAAGACAATGGTTATCTACCTTTAATCTACTTAAACAGAACAATTTCCAGCCCAGAATTCTATATCCTGCTAAGCTAAGCTTTAAAATTGATGGAGAAATCAAATCAATTACTGATATACAAACATTGAGGAAATTTGCCACAACAAGACCAGGTCTACAGGAAATACTTCAACCCATTCTACACACTGACCATCACAATGAATCAATAGCAAAGTAAGAACTCAGGAATTAAAGGACAGAACCTAACTTCCACACTGATGCAAAAGATAAAACTAAGCAATGGACTCTCACTAAATAAGATGAATAGAACACTACCACACTTATCAATTATCTCAATAAATGTTAATGGCTTGAATTCCCCACTGAAGAGGTGTATATTGGCTGACTGGATTAAAAAACACAAGCCATCCATTTGCTGTCTGTAGCAAACAAACCTAGCTTCAAAAGACAAATTAAAACTCAGAGTTAAGGGTTGGAAGACAATTTTTCAGGCAAACAGAATTCAGAAGAAAAGAGGAATTGCAATCTTATTTTCAGATGCATGTGGATTTAAAGCAACTAAAGTCAAAAAAGACAAAGATGATCACTTTATATTGGCCAAGGGAAAAATACAACAAGAAGGTGTTTTAATTCTAAATATTTATGCACCCAATTTAAATGCTCCCAGATTCTTGAAACAGACCTTATGATATCCTATAAGAGCATAATAACAGGGGACTTTAACACTCCTCTTACAGAGCTGGACAGATCCTCCAAACGGAAATTAAACAACGATATAAGGGACTTAAATGAGACCCTAAAACAACTGTGCATGTAGAACACTCCATCCCAAAGATAAAGAATATACATTCTTCTCATTGCCCCATAGAACATTCTCTAAAGTTGATCATATCCAGGACACAAAACAAACCTCAACAGAATCAAAAGAATTGAAATTTTACCTTGTATCTTCTCAGACCACGAGGTACTAAAGGTGGAACTCAAAACTCCAACAAAAACATTCAACTCCACACAAAGGCATGGAAATTAAACAGCCTTCTGTTGAATGACAGTTGGGTACAGGAAGAAATAAAAGAGGAAACCATTAACTTCCTTAAGCATAACAACAATGAAGACACAAGCTACCAAAACCTGTGGGATACTGCAAAAGCAGTTTTGAGAGGAAAATTTATCGCTTTTACATTTGAAAAACAGAAAGAGAGCTCATCAACAAACTCACAAGCCATCTTATGGAATTGGGAAAAGAAGAATAATCTAAGCCTAAACACAGCAGAAGAAAAGAAATATCCAAAATTAAACCAGAGATCAATGAAATTGAAAACAAAAGAATCATTCAGAAAATTAATAAAACAAGGAGTTGGGGGGTTTTTTTTGGATACATTAAAATTTGGTTTAATAATTCTTTGCAGCAAAAAAAAGAAAAATCACATTTGTAGTGAACAAACCACAAACATTTTTACTGTAGCAGTAGGTTATTATTTTTAACTACCATCCCATGAATTCATAGGGAAGAGGTTCCAGTAGCTCAGGGAGGCGACTTGCCATTGAATGGGACAAAACATTGACTTTTGAATTCATGGGAAATAGGTTCCAGCACCTGGTATCATTGTTACATGCAGTCTAATTGGTTATCCTGTGTGCTATGCTGTACACCTATCATGCCATGATCTCATGGGGAATAAATAGGTTCTTGCACCTAAAAGCATGGGCCCACTGGTACTCCTGTGTGCTATGTTATATGCTTTATGCCATGAATTCATATGGAATGGGTTCCAGGAGCTCAGGCTCCTTCCCACTTTTGGTTCTCACAAAGTGGGCTGCTCTGGGTGGAGCAGGCTGGTGCTTCAGTTGAACCCAGGTACCTTTCTCTTTGGCTTCCTTCTTTTTCTGATCATTTTCCTTCACACGTTTCAGGAAGCTATCTCGGCTCTTAGAGTGCTTAATATGCTCAATATGAACAT
>CAUYQV010177604.1:0-13642 GCA_963574575.1 Galagoides demidoff
CAGGAGACTTGCTTGAGCCCAGGAGTTGGAGGTTGCTATGAGCTGTGATGCCATGGCACTCTACCCAGGGGGATAGCTTGAGGGTCCGTCTCAAAAAAAAAGGAAAAAAGAAAACAAAAACCAAAACAAACAAAAAGTGATTAAAGCTCTTTTAAGCTATTAGTTTCTTCAGTTCAGACACTTAGAACAAATTTCCTAGGGGCTGGGTGGATTAGTCATGTGTTTTATTTTCTATGTTTTATGATGCTTTGGCATCTTGGGGCCTTGCAGACCTAGGTGGTATACTGCCACTCCCAGGGTCAACTGATTCCTAGAGAGAGCAAACAACTCACCTGTGAACACATCTTTGGCATGCAAACCAACGGATCCTGAGTCCATACCTCTGCTTGTCCTTTCCATTGGACTCCTGCAGTCTGTCCCCTCACCTTACATCACTGCAGGGCCAGGCACAAATGAGGGACTGCAACTCAATCCTCACCTGCTCACTTGCTCACTCTGCCTCACCCATTCCTTCCATGGAAATAACAAGAAGGGCTTTTCCCCATGATTCCCCTCATCCTTCTGCCTCCTAACTGACCCTAGTTCTTCCGTTCTTCCTTGCGTGGACCTGTGTAAGGCGACAGGCGCCCTTCTCTTGGGAGTTGTAACTAATCAACTTTTCTCTTAAAGGCAGTGGTCTTCGTATCTGTTTCCTTACTATATTTGATTAAAACAAGGCCCAGGTACATCTTAAAACACTGGAAAAGAAGATATTTGAGCAATACTGTGCAGTAACATGTTCTAAAGTGTTGATCTCCAATTATGAACTGGATTTCCTTAGACAGAGCCCTGGCATTTTGACTGTCTTCTGACTCATGGGAGCTTACTCACCAGATTCCCCATTAATGCACTCCTTGCATTGTTATAATGAAGACTCCATGGGTTAGGGATGGCTCATTGACCGTCAAATTCAAAGTCCCTTTATCATTTACTTCAGGGAACCTGAGAAGCTATCATATGTGTAAGGCTCTGTGGCCCGCTCAGCTTTTCAACAATCTTGAGGATGAAGATTCCACAGGACCTGACTTTATTCATATACAATAGAATCTTCATAGTTGACCACATCCCTACACTGACCACCTCCTTAAGTTGACCTAATTTTCATAGACCAGAATAGACTTATACTCAATTCTGTTGTTATCGTTATTCAAATTTAACTGGGTCTTCTGTATTTTATTAAGCAGGCCTCTTCCCTCTAGAGCCCCATTCCCCAACTAAGCATTGTTCTTGGGCTTGGCTCCTTCTCCAAACTACGTCCATTGATAATGTGTTTTTTTTCTTCTTTTCTATCCAGCACTTCTCCTGGGTTGGTGGAGGTGCAGAGCTGGATGTTTAGATAAAGCACACAGCCTTCCCAGAGAACTTCCTTGAATTTCGCTGGTTGACCTAGAAAATTTTGTCACTGTTTACAGTAAGTGGGACCATCAGCAATGGTCTTTGAATGGCCTGAAAGCATCAGTGTTTCAGGGTGCTTGATAGTTTTTATTTTTTGAATTTATAATTCTCAGAATTGTTCGTAAAGTCAGATCTAAAAAATCAAGAAATGCTCACTTCCTGTGTACAAATGGAAGTTGAATTAAAACCCAGGAAGAGGCAGAGAGAATGGAAGATTGGGTTCCCTCCTAGAGGGATGGTAATTAAACCTCCCAATTTTGATGCTTAATAGATGCTTTTCCCATTGGCCCCCCTTGCAGAGGGGATGCAGAGTCTCTCTTGTCTACCTCTAGGCTAATAAGAAGCTGGTTCAGGGATTTGTCTCTCCCACCCTGTAGGCAGGGTTTATGTGGGGCTTAGCTCTGAGCTGTCAGAGAAAGAGGTCTGATAATTCACATTCCCCTCGGGAGGACCCTGAAATGGTGACCCTTGCTCAGGCAGCCAGGGGAGATTTGCGGTCTAAATAAATGCCTCCCCAGGGATTTGAGAGATATCTTCCTGTCAGGACTGTGGGCAGAGATTTAAATGTGAATTACCATCCCACTGGGCAGGGATTTGCAAGATGAGCCCCTTCCATGCTCCCAGGCTCCCAGGGAGATTCACACAGTCACCACCACAGCAGCAGGCTGCCAGGATTGCCACTGGGTGACAGTCAGCACCTGGGCTGCACCACTGTGGCCCTATGATCTGCCAGCACAACCTCCCCTGGCTCTTCCGTCCTCTCCATCCTCCCCTCCTATCCCCAAATGTCAGAAGCACAGATTCCCCCTAACACTGGGTTACTGGGAGCTTCTGCCTAATGCCACTCTGCTATGCTTTTTGAACTCCATTACGATCTTCTTGCTTCTCCATCAGAATGTAACCACAGTCATTTCCAGTCACTCTTTCCTGACTTCCTCCCTCTTGCAGAAGCACTGGCTCTTTACCTTCTTCTTTGTTTCCTGCGGCCACTTTTCTCACCAGAACCCTGGCTCTGATTTTAAGAATCTAATATTCAGCCAAATGCCCCAGCAAAATTTCATGGGAGTGAGTGTTAAAAGTCACAATCCTGGCTTCCACGTGGACCTCCTGAATCAGAATCTCTGGCTCCAGGGCCCAGAAATCAAGCTATTCCAGGGGATTCTTAAGCACACTAAGATTTGGGAAACCAAACCCTAGAGCCCAAGTTTCTGGAGGGTTGCTTTCTCCCTTCCTTCAGAGAAATCTCTATCCAGCCTTGAGCAACCTGAGTGCAGGTCTTTGATGGTATTTCGAGGCAAAGGGCAAATGCGTGGTAGACCGTGGGGTGCAGAATGGTCACAAGAGAGGACATGGCCTGAAAAGTACTCTGGCTCATGAATATTCATGCTAGCCAGGCAGTCAGTTTTGATCAGTCAGATCAATTCAAAGCGCTTTCTATAAGCCTTTGTGAGAGCCCGAAACAGGTCCTGGGAATAAGCAGGTAGGGGAGATTGAGGTTAAAGTGAATTGACAGGCAATAGGATTAGAACTCTTGCTCAATCCTGATCTTGCCAGTAACTAACAGTGGCCTGAAATTAAAGAATTAAACCATGAAGGCTTCCTTGACAATTGATCTGATAGGTCCGAAAGTAAATTTCAGGGTCAGTATGTCAGGCAGAGTCAGGGGAGAGCTAAGATAAGGGGCACTGGGGTGGGGGGGGGCAGGGGAGGGCAGCTTTTTATTTACCATCCAGTGAGAGGCTATATTGTGTGTTCTCCGGGCATTACCATATGCTGAAATCGTACTGGGGGCAAATTAGTCACCAAGGCTTCTATTCACTTCTGGTCACACTTTCTTCCTCACATGCAATTATGGCTTTAACAAGGAGGCAAAATGAAAAGAGGAGGAAGATAATGACACGTAAGTCAAATGTGGCAGCTGGCAGCTTTCTGATAATTGCACTTTCCCTGGCAACATTTCATTTCTATTTTCTCCTGTTGCACGGTAGCCTCTGTGTGTGTGTGTTTGTGTGTGTGTGTGTCTGTGTGTGTGCACACGCTTTGGTAGAGGGAGGGGGACCCATACCCAACAACAAAACGAAACAGCTCCAAAGAGATCGAGGAAGCAATATCAAATGCAATTTAATGACTTTTTCCATGGGAGACGGGGTACAGATGAAGTAGCATTCTACGCTTGCTCCTTCTATTGTCTTTCACATCATAAGAAAGCCTAGAAAATTATATCTATACATCCTCAATTCAGGGTAAGTAAAATGCTTCTCAAGATCCTTTCTTTTTCTTATCTCAATAGCCTAAAAAACAAACTAAAAATGGCTAAAAAAGGAGAAAGAATGTTTACAGTATAGCACTCAGTGAAATATTTTCATACAATGTTGGAAAAGACAAGCTCCAACCCATGTAGGTAGCTCATGCGGTGACCTGATTTGGGGGAAATCACCGCTTATCTGCAACACATCTCTTGGCTCTCTTCTCAGTAAAGTTCTTCAGTGGTCCATTCTCCAGGTGAACCCAATGGCGAACTCACCTTAAGGAAAAAATCTGAAATTTAACAATCTGACCAGGAGATTCCATTCTTGATGGTATTTGTAGTTGAATTTTAACCAAAACCTAACATCCAGCCCTCTATCTCCTCTTCCATCACATATTGGATCCAAGTAGAAATGTCAACAACCCTCACTTCATCCCTTTCACTGAAACCACTGGGATTGGAGTGATTGCCACACTTTTGACCTTAAAGATTCTGAAAGCTCCCAGGCACTAAGGCCACAGTTTTCTTTGACTTTTGTCCTAGAGGGAACCATGCCCTTGATGTGGAAAGAGAATTGGCCTCTGTAAACTACAGGTCATCAACAGGGTCTTTGTTGGGTTGCACTGGAGTAAAGGAGCCAAGGTGGGAAAGTAAGGCACCGGCTCTGTTCTGTAAGTGACATCCCTTGACTCATTCATGACCTTTTCTGTCCCTCCACTTAATGCTATTGAGGGGTCCCACTTTTGTGGTATTGTAGTTTATGTGATGTTTGAAACCACTGCTTTCTCCAATGTTGGCTATTGGCAATTTTTAGTTTCAGAGTAAAACAATTTTTATTAAGTTTTGGCCAATATGTAATAAGGAAGTAGGGAGGGTAACCTGTAAGAACAGGTAACAAGAGATCCCAGTTCTATGGAGCCTGTTTTTTGCTTTATTGGATTGGAATTGCCAATAGATTTGTGGAGTCATGATTTTTCCATGAAAGCCATCCAAAAGAACTTTGCACGTTAAGAGCAACAGAGGGTCCAAGGCAGGGCAGATGGTACTCTTTGTTAGAGAATGCTCTTAAAGCTGCTTAGAGGTTTCAGAGGGTCTTCTCCAGAACAGCTTGTGTTTTCTCAGTAATTTGCTGTTTGGCAGGTGTGGCTGTCACCTGTGCCCCTGTCAGTACAGCCAACAGGTCTTGCTCCTCCTTCCAAAGTCTCCTCTCCCTCTCCCTACCCTGCTGACTGCATTAGCAGTGCCTAGGAGCAGTATACAGTTGGCTCTCTGTTTCTGAGGGTATCACATCTTCAGCTTCAACCAACCACAAATTGAAAATATTTGGGGGAAAAACTCCAAATAACAATAAGAAATAATACACATTAAAAAACAATACAGTATTACAGCTATTTACATAACACTTACATTGTATTAGGTATTGCCAGTAATATAGAAACGATCTGAAGTCAATGGGGGAATGTGAGTAGTTTTATGCAAATTCT
Organism: Galagoides demidoff; assembly: GCA_963574575.1. NCBI lineage: Eukaryota > Metazoa > Chordata > Mammalia > Primates > Galagidae > Galagoides > Galagoides demidoff. The sequence continues at coordinate 5,167 of CAUYQV010177604.1, forward strand.
ACACCATTTTATATGAGGGACTTCAGCAGCTTTGGACTTGGGTGTTCACAGGGGTCTTGGAGCTATTGATAATTCTTCATGGGTACTGAAGGAAAAACTGTACTGATAAATGTTTAACAGCTGGATTTCAGGGTGGGGGAAGCCTTGTCCTGTAGCATGTGCCAATTTCCTTGGTGTAAATGTTTCTACCATGGCTAATCTTAGGCTATCACCAAGACATCACTAAATGTGAAGTTGGAAGATGTTTCTGTAGCACATCATCATATATGTTCACCATATAAATATGACGGATGTAAATAACCTCAGGAGCATAGAAAATAAAACGAGTAGTGATGTAATAAGAAGTCATGGGGTTTGAGTATTTATTATCTTTGCTTTTGGTATAATTTAATTGTAAATGTATATAATTATTAATACTATCTATACTGTTTGAATAATCAGCTCACAAAATTCCCAAAAAATTAATGACCGGAGTACAAGCCAGCCCTAGTATACCACTGGATCTTGGGGTGGAAAAAGATGGGGAAAAAATAGAAATGACAGGCCATATTGAGTACTAAAAGCCCTGTATGCCATTCAGACTTTATGACTGGGTCTTTCTGAGTCTTGGGTCCATAAGTTCATAGAAATGACAGGGTTGATGTTGGTCCGAAGCCTGGACTTTGGAGTCAGACATGCTAGGTTCCAGGATCAATGCTGCCATTTATTAGCAGGGCAAGCTTAAGTAAATTATCTAACCTCTTCTAGCAAAGTTTCTACCTGTAACATGGCTACAATGAAGATTATCTGCTTCATAAGGTTCCTATGGGGGTTACATGGAATAATATACTTAAAGTACTTAGCCCATGAGGTCTTATAATAAATAGTAGCCATGAGTACTATTATGATTACTATTCTGATGCATTAAAGCCACGGTGGTGGTAGGGTCTATTCAGGTACAATTTCATGTGGAAAATGATTGCTAAAACGACAATCTTCTTGGTGTAGTGTGTCCTCCATTTCAGCATCCACTGTTTGCATAAGCTCAGCTTTAAGTGGAGAAATGCCCCTTTCTCCACACCTGAGAATATTGTTCTGTTCTCCTTAGGGGCTGAGTCGTTAAGTCTAGCACCCTGGTGTGAATGAAGCACCCAGATCCCAGTGCTCTGGCAGGGACTCCTGGGAATCCCAGCTGAGAAGCCTGGGGGTGGGCAAAGGGATACAGACAGGTCAAGGGGCCCCAGGCTGGGCCCAAAAGCAAAGCCTCTCTCCTTGCTCCCCTAACCATCCCAAGACCAAGACCAGGTGATCCTCAGGCCCACAGTCTACTGAGGAGGTGACAATACTTCAGACTATTTTGGATCCATCTTCCTATTTCAAGAACACTAAGTTGGCAGTCGGTCGATCTGAGTTCTGGCTGTGGTTCATCCACTTGATGTGTGACCTTGAGGAGGTCATTTCAGTTCTTAGAACCTCTGTTTCTTTAGTATATTGAGGATACTGATGAGGATTAACCTGAGACTGGAATAAGATACCCCTCTGGAAACTATAACCACAGGCATTGGTGTTACCATTTTCTGTTTCCAATTCATTGTTAGTTGCTCCGTTTTCTTTAATTCTTCACATGTAGATACAGAGAGAAAGGCCTTCTTGGGAGCACCATAGATGGACGATAATAACACATTCCTAATTCTTCATCATAAAGGTATCCAGGAACAAACATACAGGTTTCTATCTGAGATCACTTATTTCGGTATGATGATGATAACCCTCAGTCACTCCCAGTTTGGCTCAGGTGCTTGGCACAAGAAGGCAAAGGTGCTGTTTGTAGGTTCCCTAGGAACCTGTGCCTATTCATTGTATTCTTATTGAGGTTTTGTTTGTTTAGGGCATTTGTGATGCTACACAAATGCTTTCAAAATGCATTCCCATTAGGGATGGTAGAGTATCAGAGACCAGGGGAGGAACTGCGGCTTCTAGAGGTATCAGAATTAATGCCCAGGGGGGCGCAGGTTCAGGGGCAAGGTCCAGGGTCTCTCCCAGGGCTAACCAGTCAGTGTCAGGCCATCCATGTGATCTGAGGGTGTAGTTAGCTGGTACCTGGTAGAATATTGGGTAGCCATGAGAGTGAACAGGATCCAGCCCTTTCTTTGAGACTGCAGAGCCTGATATTTGCTCAATCTGTGACACAATTTATTGCCCCCTCTTGGCTCAAGGTCCCAGCCATGACTGGGGGACCAGAGGGACCATATTACTAAATCTTCTATCAAATGACACCTTCCTTTTGGTGCTTGGGGTATAGGTTGGCAGCAAAAATGGCTGTGGAGAATTACCCAGTTGTTGGAAGAAGGGTGCTGTGTTTCAGGATCAATTACTTTTGGTGGGGGAAAAGATGGCTGGTATCCAGCCAAAAGAATCGGCCTGCAGCTAAACTCTCCCCGGGAGGCCTGCCAGGACCCAGCGGGGGATTGGGGTGAGTGAATGGGCCGCAGAGAGCAGCATCTGGTTGGCAAAAGGCCCAGTGGTCTCTAGTGAGCATCTGCGTGGGAGTGATGCCACACACTTCTGCAGTGTCTGGAGAGCGGCCAGAGGGAGGGACAAACACGACAGGAAGGAGGAAGGCTTGAAGGTGTCCAGCTTACTACAGAAAAGGCAGAGTTGACTAAACACACGAGAGACTTTCACAGGGGCTATTGGTGAATTGTTCAGACAGCCTGCGTAGAGGCGACGTGGGTGTCCCTTGCTTTCCCAGTCACACTGCAACAGGGTGCAGAATGTGTGCTGGGGAGTGTGGAATGGCCCTTAGAGCATTTTAGAAAGTGAGGAAAGGGAACGTGCCCTGTCTAGGAGAGGGGCCAGCCTTCCAGGCCGAGGTCCTGGGTGTGAAATTACTCAGGTAATTCTCCTCTGAGTTCCTGGCGTGTGACACTGTGCCCTGGTTCTGCTATAAGAAGTATCAAAGACAAAGCCGGGCCTTGGCATAACTCAGAAGGGCTCCGCCCCCTTAGTAAGAGGTTGATGGATTTTATGACTCACTAACAAGGCTTTCTGAGGAGGGAATGCCCTCTTGGAGGTGGGAGATGAATTTTATGTTATCTTTATATGTTGCTTTTCTTCCCCTGGTTGTGTCTACACGTCTGCTCTTAGCTCAATGGAGGGCAAAGGGTTTTTCAAGAAAGCACCAAAAATCTGAAGACTTTGATTCCAGAGCAGGAGAAGATAGCACAGCACAGCCTGGGAACAGGGCAAGGAAAGCCTGCCCAAAGAGGGTTCAGCATCTGTCCATTCCCCTGAGTCCCAGAAACAACTTGGGGAATCCCTCCCAAGGCGGCCCTTCCATGCCAGGTCCCTCCCCTGCAGGGAGACACTGTCTCCTTATGCCCAGGTAGCCTAGCTTTGACCCTGAGGCTCCCAGGAAGGTGTCAGTGTCCTGTCTGGTTGGTGTGAAATATGATTCCAGTCCCCCACCTGCGGCCTGCACACACTTCAGATTTAAGTCTCCTTTCAAACCCAACAGTCTGCTTTGTGGTCTTGGTGGCTTTTACTCATTTTGGAAACAGTGGAGAGAGGAATCGGGGATGGGGGGAAAGAACTATTCTGATTGAATGTCACAAACATTCTAAAAAAACCGATACCAACAAAACAAGACAAATATCACACCAAGAGCTTGAATCACAGGATGTTTACATGATATAGCGCCCATGGCAGACAAGTACTGAATTCTATAAAGTACCTGAGACCAAAAAAAAAAAAAAAAGAGAGAGAGAGAGAAACGAAAGAAGGACAAGGATAAAAAGGAGTCTGGATTCCCGGCCCTGGGGGTCCCAGGCACAAGCAGAGTTCCTCAGTGGGGTGGCTGTGCCACCAGCGGCTCCCACTGTCACATTTCTGCCTCCGAGGAGCCGACCTCCGTCGAGGTAATGGCGATTCCAATGGCAAGGCTGCCGTTGTCAGAGAAGAGCTGGGCCAGCGAGGTGTTGAGGACAAGGCAGTCCCCGTCGGTAATCACCGAGTCCACGCACTCCAGGACAGACCGGGGGGTGGCCTCCCACTTGAGACGCCTATGGTTCCTGTTGAGCTCCAGGCGGTAGGTGAAGCAGTCGGCCTGGGTGGGGGTCCCGATCAGCATCATGGTGGCAAAGAACTGGGGGTGGCCTTCGTGCCTCTCCTGTTTCCTCAGCACCAGCAGAAAGTGGTGGCCGAGGCAGGAGTGCATGATGATCCAGTCAGCCGGTGCGGGGAGGTGCATGTCCGTGGCCAGGAAGACGATCTCAGCTCCCTGTAGGATGTCGACCCTGTGGATCTGCCGCAGGTGGGGCACCACCACCTCCAGGTGGCCTTCCCATTGGCAGGAGAACAAGGGGCACACGCAGGGCGTCACCGGGGCGGCGTGCAGCCCTGCCTCCTGGTGGTGAAGGAGGTGGGGCCGGGCGTGGGGGCGGAGGTGGTGGTGGTGGCGCTGGTGGCAGCAGTGGTGGGTGAGATGGTGAGGGTGGAAACTGCCTTGCTCTGAAGTGCTCTGGGCGATGGCGCGCCGGCTGGACACATACTGCAAGGGAAGAAAAGAATATCAACGGGGGATGAGACCCTTCACTCTCCTGGCCGCCACTCCCCAGGTGTTGCAAGTGTTTTTACTTTTATTGTATTATTATTGTTACTTTTTTTTTTTTTGGAGTCCTACTTAGTTGCTCTGGGTAGAGTGCAGTGGCATCATAGCTCACAACGATTCTCTTGCCTCAGCCTCCAGAGTACCTGGGACTATAGGCCCTGCCACTAAATGCCTGGCTAGTTTTTCTATTTTTAGTAGAGACCAGTCAGGCTTTGCTCAGGCTGGTCTTGAACTCCTGATTTCGGGCAATCCACCCACTTAGGCCTCCCAGAGTGCTAGAATTATAGGCATAAGCCTTCTTGTAGGCCCAAAGTGTTTTTAACAGTGCAGATGAGAAGTGTTCATTTCTTCAAAAACAACAGGTAACAGGGTAGGTACCTTGGGGAGGAGATGTGTTGAGATTCTGAAAATTCAGTTTAACACCTTTCTGATTTTTTGATAAGATACATAGGCAAACAAACAATTTCCCTCTCAAATAGCATGCATTATGATGGCCATCAATCATAAAGAACAAAGAGATTCTTCTTGTTGTTTCTTGCCTTATTTATTTATTTATTTATTTTTGAGACAGAGCCTCAAGTTGTTGCCCTCGGTAGAGTGCCGTGGCATCACAGCTCACAGCAACCTCAAACTCTTGGGCTTAAGCGGTTGTCTTGCCTCAGCCTCCCAAGTAGCTGGGACTACAGGCATTCACCACAATGCCCATTTTTTGTTATTATTGTTCTAGTTGCCATTGTTGTTTGGCAGGCCCAGGCCGGATCCGAACCCACCAGCCCTGGTATATGTGGCTGGCGCCCTAGCTGCTGAGCTACAGGTGCTGAGCTGGTTTTTCGCTTCTTTGATACTGTTGATATTTTTGTGCAGGCAAAGGAGGGCAATAAAAATTTTTTTTCCATTTCCTCATCATTATTTTTTAGATCAAAATTTTGATTATGCCAGTTTGTCTTTTCAGTACTGCCAGGGACTGTGCTGTCTTGGGCATCCTTCTCCTGGATTCTAAGGTACCTGGTGGAATGCAGAGCCAATTATGTGCAGTTAGACGACAGTCCCTAGGGAGAGAACCTGGCAGCGATTTCCCACTACCCAGCACATAGCTACCCTGTTTCTGGCTTTTGGCTCCATCCAGGGGCTCACCCCAGGCAGCCCCACCTTGAGAATCTTCTGATGTGTGTTTCTCAGGGTCTCAATAAAACCAGGAGCTGTGGGCACCCTCTGATCAAGTATGTACAAACATTTATTGAGCGCCTGCTGTGGCCATGCCCTGTGGGCAAAACAGACTGTTTCTGGATGTGGGTGGTACAGATATTAATATGCTTATAGTTAATTACAGCTTTGACAAATGTCCTCTTGGTGACATGAACACTATGATTCATATTTTTCAGTTGAATAATAATAACATGCCTGAGGTTGCCAAGCCAGTAAGGGAAAGGCTGGGATTCATTTTCATGCCTCCTGACTCTGAACGCAGGCTACCACCCTGCCCCACCCCCTGGGTTATGCCCACCTTCAGCACTCTCCTTGGTTCTTGGAGTTCTTTTCTTTAATTAGCCCGCTGGATCTAGGTCATGCAGCGGAGGCAATGTGGGCTCCAGGTAGCAGGCCCTCCCCAGGCAGCCATGTCTTAGAGGCTACCCTCAGGTGAAAAGTGTCCCTTCTGCTTTAGCCCTCCAAACGCTTTCTGCACTTCAGGTGCCTTAGGGCACTTGCCTCCTCACCTTGCTTCAGGTCATTCCAAAGTATAGAAGATGGCGGTGAAGGTCACTCAGCCATTGTTGCTGTCAGAGTTTCTGTCCTTCTCCCCACCCCCAACTCACTGTGGGTAACAGCAAAGGCCTGGTTAGCTCCCCTTACTGTACAGCATGCAGGACACACACACATGCATGAAGACACACACACAGAGTCATGCACACATTATGCACACACATGCATGTATACACTCATGTGCACCCATGACATACACATGCACACACAAACACTCCATACACAAGGAACACTAGATGGTCACGCTAGTGATGGAGGTGACGTGGAGGCAGGTGGGGGCCAGACCAGCTTTGTTCTTTTTTGTTTGTTTGTTTTGTTTTTTTGAGACAGAGTCTCACTTTTTTGCCCTCAGTGGAGTGCCATGGTGTCACAGCTAACAGCAACCTCAAACTCTTGGGCTCAAGTGATCCTTTTACCTTAGCCTTCCGAGTAGCTGGCACCCTCTACAACATCTAGCTAATTTTTTTTTAAGAGATGGGGGTCTCACTCTTGCTCAGGCTGGTCTTGAACCTGTGAGCTCAAGTCATCCATCCACCTCGGCTTCCCAGAGAGCTGGGATTACATGCATGAGCTATGGCACCCACACCAGCTCTGCTCTTGAGCTGTGGCTGTGGGCTTCTGCATTCTGCCTCAGGAGTGTGAGCAAGACGGCCTTTCCAATAGCTCTTGCCCTACTGCAGGGTGGCAGCTACTGGGCAGCTTGCTATCACCCATCCCGACACCCCTAGGCCCCTAGGAGGGACAAGAATGTCTTGAGCTATGAAGGGGCAGGCTGTGTTCCAGAATCCTGCTAGCAAGTCTGACTTACCCTTACATGCTAAAAAGAGGAAAGGAACTAACTAGTATATAATATCTACTAAGTTTAGATACTCTGGAAAGTACTTATATATATAATTATTTCATTTATTTTTTCACAGAAAAGATCAATTTCTTAAATTTTTTAAACATAAAATTAAATCTGACTTTGTCCCCATCTGCCTTTTGATGACATGTACCATTTAATCATTGGGTGGGGGGAGTTTCTCCCACCCCCTGGGATTATGCAGGGAGCCCAGGGCTCACACGCTCCACCACACCCTCCAACAGCCAAGATCAAGGGCCCTGGCCACAGTCCTTCCCAGCTATCTGCAGGCCCAGCAGAGGGTCAACCTCTTCTGCTATGCCAGGAGACCGGATCTTTGGCTTTCATGAAAAACTCCAAATGTCTTGGCAGACATGGTGGCTCACACCTGTAATCCTAAGCACTCTGGGAAGCCAAGGTGGATGGATTGCCCTGAGCTCATGGGTTCAAGACCAGCAGCCTGAAGAAGAGCAAGACCCCATCTCTAAAAATAACCGGGTGTTGTGGCAAGCACCTATAGTCCCAGCTACTCTGGAGGCTGAGGCAACAGAATCGCTGGAGCCCAAGAGTTTGAGGTTGCTGTGAGCTATGACACCATGGAACTCTACTGAGGGTGACAAAGTGGGACCCTGTCTCAAAAAAAAGAAGAAGAAAGAAAGAAAACCCCAAATGTCATTCAACTCCCCATCTATAAGACGTCCCCTTTCTCACACAGACTTCATGACAGCCATGAGAGGAACATATAATGCTTGTCTTATATGTAGTAGGTGAAGAAACTGAGACAGAGACAGTGAATCACTTGCCCAAAGGCACATAACTCATTAGGAGTAAGACTGGGTACAGGGACCAGATCAGTTAAAGGTGACAGAGATCCCAGGCTGTGACGATCATAGGCCCAAAGATTCTGGTCATTTTCACTGTTTATTTGTCCAGCAGGTTTGATTAAGTCAGTGTTCTCATTGACAAAATACTTATACCAGGAGAATGTTAATGGATCAAATGAAATATGCCTGAAAAATGGCATTAAAAACTTTACCAACTGGCTCGGTGCCTGTGGCTCAAGTGGCTAAGGCGCCAGCCACATATACCTAAGGTGGCGGGTTCGAATCCAGCCCGGGCCCGCCAAAACAATGATGGCTGCAACCAAAAAATAGCCAGGCGTTGTGGCAGGTGCCTGTGGTCCCAGCTACTTGGGAGGCTGAGGCAGGAGACTCGCTTGAGCCCAGGAGTTGGAGGTTGCTGTGAGCTGTGATGCCATGGCACTCTACCCAGGGGGATAGCTTGAG
>CAUYQV010177610.1:0-25430 GCA_963574575.1 Galagoides demidoff
ATTGTGGGCAAGGGACTTGAACAGAAGCTTCTCCAAAGAAGACAGGCGCATGGCCTACAGACACATGAAAAAATGCTCATCATCTTTAATCATCAGATAAATGCAAATCAAAACCACCTGAGATACCATCTAACTCCTGTAAGAGTGGCTCACATAACAAAAATCCCAAAACTACAGATGTTGGTGTGGATGTGGAGAAAAGGGAACACTTCTGCACTGCTGGTGTGAGTGAAAGCTAATACATCCCTTTTGGAAAGAAGTTTGGAGAATACCCAGGGATCTAAAAGTAGACCTGCCATTTTATCCTGCAATTCCTCTACGAGGTGTATATCCAAAAGACCAAAAATCACTTTATAACAAAGATATTTGCACCAGATTGTTCACTGCAGCTAAATTCATGGAAGAAGCCCAAGTGCCATCGACCCATGAATGGATTAATACATTGTGGTACATGTATACCATGGAATATTATGCAGCCTTAAAAAGAGATGCAGACTTCACCTATTTTACGTTTACATGGATGGAGCTGGAACATATTTTACTTAGTAAAGTATCTCAAGAATGGAAGAAAAAATATCCAGTGTACTCAATAGTATTATGAAACTAATTTACAGTCACTCACACTTTCATATGAAGAGCAGATCACAACTATGGCCCAAGATGAAGGAGGGAGAAGTGGGGGTGGGAGAGGTAGGTCAGACTGAGGGAGGGTGAATGGAGGGATCACACCAATGGTGCATAATGCAAGGGTACATGTCGGATTTATTAGTATAGAGTATAAATGTCTTTTTTTTTTTTTTAGACAGAGCCTCAAGCTATCCCCCTGGGCAGAGTGCCATGGCATCGCAGATCACAGCAACCTCCAACTCCTGGGCTTAAGCGAGTCTCCTGCCTCCGCCTCCCAAGCAGCTGGGACCACAGGCACCCACCACAACATCCAGCTATATTTTTGGTTGCAGCCATGATTGTTGTTTTGGTGGGCTCGGGCTGGATTCGAACCCACCACCTTAGGTGTATGTAGCTGGCGCCTTAGCCACTTGAGCCACAGATGCCAAGCAGAGTATAAATGTCTTAACACAATAATTAAGTAAATGAGATGAGGTATATATTAACCAGTGTGATCTAAGTGTTCCTAATTCTATATGAAATCAGCCCATTGTACCCCATAAATGCATTTATATATACATGAAATATGTGTTTATGATTTAATAAAAAAATAAAAACTAAACAAACAACCAACCAAAAATACACCTGAACTCAAATGTTTATTGCAGCACAATTCACAATTGCAAAGATCTGGAATGAGTCCAAGTGCCCGTCAACTCATGAATGGATTAATAAAATGTGGTATATGTATACCATGGTAGTACTTTTCAGACATAAAAAGGATGAATTAATGCCTTTTGCATCAATTTGGAAGGAACTAAAGACCCTTCTCCTAAGTGAAATATCTTAAGAGTAGGAAAACAGTACCACTTCTACTCATTGCTAAATTGGAAGTGACGTGTGCATAGAGGAAAGTAAAACTCAGTGGGATGGAACCGGGAAGAGAGAGGAGGGGAGGGTCAAAGATGAGCACAACTGGGTGATGGGCACATTTATAGCCCTTACTCAAGCCATGTTAAAAAAAATTGTACCCCTTAGTATTTTGAAGTAGTAAAAGCAAGAAAATAACAACCATTATCAGGTGAAAAATATAACCAACACAAACAGACTCAGAAATGAGACATATGATAGAATAAGCAGATAAAAATATTAAAAGTTATAAATATGTTCCCCTATACAAGAGAGTAGAGCAAACAACAAATAGGATGAGGCAATAAATGAAAGATGCAAAAAGACCTAAATGGAACTTAAAAAGATGAAGAATAAGGTATGTAAAATACACTATAATATTATGTGAGATAAAAGGGGTTGTTTCATAATAATAAAGAGGTCGGGCAACAAGGGGGACATCAAAATGCTAAATGTGTGTTAACTAATGACCCAACTTCAAAATAAAGGAACTGGAAGAAGATACAAAGTTCACAATTATGGTCGGAAATTTGAACATCTTTCACTTTCTTAGTAACTAATAGAATAAAAAGAAATGAAGTCGGCCAGGTGCAGTAGCTCATGCCTGTAATCCCAGCACTCTGGGAGGTTAAGGCAGGTGGATTGCCTGAGACCAGCCTGAGGTAGAGTGAGATCCCATCTCTAAAACTAGCCAGGCATTGTGGTAGGACCCTGTAGTCCTAGCTTCAGGCAGGGGGAGGCTGAGATAAGAGAATCACTTGAGCCCAAGAGTTTGAGGTTACTGTGAGCTATCACAACATAGCACTCTACTCCATATGACACAGTGAGACTTTGCCTCAAAAAAAAAGTCAAAAAGAGAGAAGATGCCAATTATTAATATCAGGAATGAAAAGGGGTCACTACTTCAGATTCTATAAGTATTAAGAGAATATAATGAAATAATATGAACAATTCCTGTCTACAAATCAACAAAGTAAATAAAGTTGACAAATGCCTTGAAAGACACAAACCTCGGTTAAGAAGAAACATTATTGATAGCCCTATACTTATTAGGGAAATAAAGTTCATAGTATAAAACTGTCTAAGGACAGAGAGTAACTTCACACTGCAGAGACCTGACAGAGGCCGCCTCCACCAGGCGACAGTCCTCATCAACGGAGACTCTGCTGAGAGTGTGCGCCCCCGGTGTGGGGTGGCGGGAATGGTGCCTTCCCCTACAGTCTTTCTTCCCAAAATCTATCATCCCAGTACAATTTGATAAAACCTCAAACAAACCCCAAATGATGGACATTCTACAAACACCTGACCAGTACACCTCAAAACTGTTAAGGTCATCAAAAACAAGAAAAGTCTGAGAAAACTGCCTCAACCAAGAGGATCCCAAAAGATAGGATAACTAAAGGTAATGTGGTACCAAAAAAAAAAAGGTAACGGGGTACCTGGATGGGGCCCCGGAACTGAAAAAAACGATATTAGGTAAAAGTAAATATATATAAAGTGAACTTTAGTTAATAATAATGCATCAATATCAGTTCATACTGTGTTTCCCCGAAAATTAAGACACTGTCTTATATTTATTTTTTCTCAAGAAGATACACTAGGGCTTATTTTCAGGGGATTTTTTTTTTTGCAGTTTTTTTTTTTGGCTGGGGGCTGGGTTTGAACCCACCACCTCTGGCATATGGGGCTGGCGCCCTACTCCTTTGAGCCACAGGCGCTGCCCAGGATGTCTTATTTTTATAAAGTGTAATACACCAATCTACATTTATTCAAATACAGTTAAGTCATCTTCTTCTGGAACCTGACACGGGGAACTGACCTTGTTGGTGGGGCTGGCGCTAGTGATGCGTGAACTCCTTTCCCCTAGCCATTCACACATGAGCAATAGGATGCCTGCGACCGTGGTTACCACACGTGCACACACGCACCTGCACACCCACGCAAGTGCAAACGGCTCAGAGAAAGGAGCTATGGCAGATAAAAGGTATTCTGGTCTTCCTTACTGCTCAGCACAGAAATGCAGGGTGTGGCTTTGCAGCATAGCCATGCCCTTCACTAGGTCTTATCAGGGTAGAGCTTATATTCAACAAATGCATAGAAATCCTGCTAGGGCTTATATTCTGGGTAGGTCTTATTTTCGGGGAAACAATAGTAGTTGTGACAAATGTGTTATATTAATGCAAAATGTTAATGGTGGGGGAGTTGGGTGGGAAGGTACAGGAACTCTCTGTACTATCCTCACAGCTTTTCTGTAGATCTACAACAATTTTATGATGAAAAGTTTATTGAAAAAAAGACAAAAACACACAACACTTTCTTATAAAGAAAACTCCAAGCCCAAGTGGCTTCATAGGTAAATTAGACCAAACATTTAAGAAATAAAAAAAAAAAAGATTCTATACAAACTCTTCCAGAAAACAGAGGAGGAGGGAATAGTTCCAAACTCATTCCATGAGTCTAACAGTGTGCTAATACAAATCCCCAAGTTACCAAAAAAAAAAAAAAAAAAAAAAATTACATACTAATATCTTTTAAGAATACAGATTGCAAAATTCTTTTTTTTTTTTGAGTCTCACTCTGTTGCCCTGGGTAGAGTGCTATGGCGACATCACAACTCATAGCAACCTCAAACTCTTGGGCTCAAGAAATCCTCCTGCCTCAGCCTCCTGAGTAGCTGGGAGGGTGCCTGCCACAATGCCCAGCTCATTTTTTCTATAGAGACAGGGGTCTCACTCTTGCTTAGGCTGGTCTCAAACTCCTGAACTATGCCTATCCAACTTCCTTGACCTCCCAGAGTGCCAGGATTACAGGTGTGAGCCACTGCACCTGACTAGGATGCAAAAGTCTTAGCAAAAGTTTAGCAAATTAAATCTAGTACTGTAATCCAGAATATAACTTTATCAAGTAGGATTTATGCCAGTAATGTAAGGTGGTATAACATGTGAAAAAATAATATAATTCATCATATTAACAGCTTTAAAAATCATATGATCAGCCTCAGCACCCACAGCTCAGTGGTTTGGGGCGCAGACCACATGGACTGAGGCTGGCGGGTTTGAACTGGCCCGGGCCTGCTAAACAACAATGACAACAACAACAACAACAACAAAAATTCCCAGGCAGCAGGTGCCTGTAGTCCCAGCCACTTGGGAGGCTGAGACAAGAGAATTGCTTAAGCCCAAGAGTTTGAGGTTGCTGTGAGCTGTGACACCATGGCACTCTACCGAGGGTGACATAATGAGAGTTTGTCTCAAGAAAAAAAAAAATCATATAATCATCTCAATAGCAGCAGAAAAAGTATTTGACATTTAACATTCATTTTTAATTAAAAAAAACTTTCAGAAAAACTAACAATAGAAAGGAATTTTCTCAATCTGGTACATGTTTAGTGATGAAAGACAGAGGACTTCAACTCTATGATCTGGAGTAAGGGATATCTGCTCTTGTTTTTTCCATTTAATGTAGTACTGGAGGTCCTCATGAGTGAAATAAGACCACAGAAGGAAGTCAAATGAGTTGATGTAAAAGCAAAAAATAAATCTGGTTGTATAACAGATGAAATGACATTCTTATCTATGTGTAAAGTACGAATAAACTTGCAAAAATGGTAGCAGAATTATAGGTGAACTTAACAAAGTCAATATACAAATCAATTTTATTTCTATCTACTAGCAATGAACAATTAAATAATTAAATTTGAAATATAATACCATTTATAACTGCATCAAAAGGACAAAATATTTAGTGATGCTTTCCACAAAACATTTGCAAGACCTATACACTGAAAACTACAAAACAGTGCTTAGGAAAATCAGAGAAGACCTAAATAAATGCAGAGATATGTCATCTTCATGGATCAGAAGTCCCAATATTTTCTAATGTAACTTCTCCCGAAATTGATGAACAGATTTATAGAAGACTAATAAAAATACCAGCAGGTTTCTTGCGTAAACATTGGCTAGCCATCTAAAATTTTTATAGCAATTTAAATACCTTACCATAGCCAGAACAATGTTGAAAAATAAGAACCAAGTTAGAATTCTTACAGCACCTGATTTAAGATTTACTATCTAGTACTGAAGAGAATGTGTTATGTGTGCATAGATAGACATGTAGATGAAAGAGACATGATCTCAGCAAGAATGGCTGAGATAAGTAAGCACCCCTGAAAGTCCTTCACTTCAGGACAGTGATTCTACAGATGCTCCTCAACTTATGATGGAGTTATGTTATGTTACAATTAACTCATTGTAAATTGGAACTTTTTTTTTTTTGGCCAGGGCTGGGTTTGAACCCACCACCTCTGGCATGTGGGGCCAGCACCCTACCCTTTTGAACCACAGGCGCCACCCTGTAAACTGGAACTATAGGCCAAAAATGCCTAACCTGCTGAACCCTAGCTTAGGCTAGCCTACCTAAAACATTCTTAGAATACATACATTAGCCTACAGTTGGGCAAAATCACCTAACACAAAGCCTATTTTATAATAAACTGCTGAATATCTCGTGTAATTTTTTGAATACTTTACTGAAAATGAAACAACAGAATGGAAGTATGGGTACTCAGAATATGGTTTCGAATGAATATGTATTGTTTTCATACCACTGTAAAGCTGAAAAATTATTGCAAGTTGAGCCATTGTAAGTCAGGGACTGTCTGTCCTGACAGAGTTTGCCACAACTTTTTCAGCTATGGAAATTAACCTAAGTCTTGTAGCTAATGCTCGGGTGCATTTACTCAAGAACAACTGAATCTCAGGAAGAACTACAAGCTTTGTGGTGTTTTAATTTAGCCTTTCCATCTCATATATCCAGGTCTGCAATAACCTTGCAGCACACAATCACAGTAAAAACGGGTAAAAACCAGTACCTGGCAGCCACTGGAGGGGCCAAAATGGGGCTGGAGCTCTTTCAAAATCCAATTCTGAGAGAATCATCATTATTTGTCCTGTTTTGTGGTTCCTTGAAAGTCCTCACTTGTAAGATTTCTTTTGTCTTAGAGCTAGCTCTCCCAGTGCAAAAAGCCTTTTCCATAGGGCATTTGTTGAAAATCATTGGAGGCAATTATTTAACATTATAGCTGCCTAAGGGAATGGATTACAGTTGGAGGCAAATAGTAGGTTATCCAAAAGCTTAAAAGTGAAAGCTGAGGAATGAGATGTCCACAGGGATATTTGAAAAGCTTTGACAGGGTGGTGCCTGTGGCTCAAAGGAGTAGGGCTCCCGCCCCAAATGCCAGAAGTGGTGGGTTCAAACCCAGCCTTGGCCAAAAACTGCAAAAAAAAAAAAAAAAAAGCTTTGACATGTTCCTGAGAATCTGATGGCCACACTGCGTGTGTAGTATGGTGCATACACTCAGGGCTTTGTAAATGCTCAGGATAAACCTGGGAAGGTCCTAAATTCTTACCTCTAGCCAACTTTGATGCGCATAGAAGCAGGAAGTGGAGACTAAACCACCACTGAGACTGCCTGGCTGAGTGTTGAAGGCGTCACCAATATATATACGCAGAGTCCTACAGGAAAAAAAGACTTACCCAGCTCTGGCCAAACTGCAACAAAAAGCAGCCAGGCATTGGGGTGGGCGCCTGTAGTCCTAGCTACTTGGGAGGCTGAAGCAAGAAGGATTTAGAGGTTGCTGTGAGCTGTGACACCACAGCATTCTACTGAGGGTGATAAAGTGAGACTCTGTCTCTAAAAAAAAAAGACTTATTGGTCCTTGGCATTTAAAGAAACCTCTGTCCAATCATTAGCTACTACTAAGTTAATCAATCAGGCACTTTAATGGCCACACATGACAAAGAATAGATTTTATAGAATTAATTCAGAAAGGTCACTAAACAAAGTACAGCTGTAGAGAGTGTGAAGAGTCTGACTTCCAGAGTTACCACATTGTATTATTTCAACAAAAACATTATAAGGCATGCAAATAAACAAGAAAGTATGACTTGCGCACACACACAAAAATCAGTCAATAGAAACCATCTCTAATGGACCCCATGCATTTAACTTACTAGACAAAGTCTTTACATCAGCATTTTAAGTATATTCAACTAAAGGAAACCACGTCTAAAGAGCTAAAAAAATATGGAAGTGTAATGTCTTTTTTTTAAAATAATTTTTAAGTTATAGACGATTTTATTTATTTATTTATTTATTTTGCAGTTTTTGGCTGGGGCTAGGTTTGAACCTGTCACCTCTGGCATATGGGACTGGTGCCCTACCCTTTTGAGCCATAGGTGCCACCCAGAACTGTAATGTCATAATGAAGATAAAAGAATCAATAAAGACATAGAAATTATTAACAAAAAAAATACAAATTTTAAAGTTGAAAAGTAAAATAGCTGAAATGAAAAATTCAGTAGAGAGGCTAAATTGAAGACAAGATCAGGCAAAAGAGTCAGAAAATTTGAAAATAGGTATAGTGAGACTATCCAGTCTGAGGAACAGAAAGAAAAAAGAATGAGGGTGAATGGACAGACCCTGAGAGGCCTGTCAGACATTGTCAAACTTACCAACATGCAATGATAGGAGTCAGACGTGGAGAAACTGTGGTAAGAATATTTGAAGAAATCATGGTTGGAAACATCCCCAATTTGATGAGAAACATTAATCTACACATTCAAATAGTTTAGCAAACTGCAAGTAGGATAAATGCAAAGAGATCAACGCCTAGACACATCATAACCAAACTGATGAAAGTCAAACAAAAAGGCAGAATCTTGAAGCAGTAAGAAATAAGCAATGTGTCAGGCACAAGAAAACCTTAGTAAGATTGACAGCTGACTATTCATTGGAAACCATGAAGGTCAGAAACAGCAGGATGGCATATTCAAAGTACTAGAAAGAGAAGGACTGCCAATCACAAATTCTATATCCATCAGAACTTTTCTTCAAAACTGAAACAGAAATTAAGACATTCCCAGATAGGCTCGGCGCCTGTGGCTCAATCGGCTAAGGCGCCAGCTACGTACACCTAAGGTGGCGGGTTCGAATCCCCAGCCCTGGCCCACCAAACAACAATGATGGCTGCAACCAAAAAATGGCCGGGCGTTGTGGCGGGCGCCTGTGGTCCCAGCTACGTGGGAGGCGGAGTTAGGAGACTTGCTTGAGCCCAGGAGTTGGAGGTTGCTATGAGCTGTGATGCCATGGCACTCTACCCAGGGGGATAGCTTGAGGCTCTGTCTCAAAAAAAAAAAAAAAAAAAAAAAGACATTCTCAGACAAACAAAAACTGAGGGTATTTGTTTCTAGTATATCTGTCCTACAAGAAATACTAAAGGAAGTGCTTCAGGCTGAAATGCAAGAGCATTAGACAGTAACTTGAATCCATCTGGTAAATAAATAAAGAACACCCTGTAGAGGGAACTCCATAGGTAAATATAAAAGAAATTATTATCATCATACTTTTTGTTTCTAATTCTAACTTTCCTCTTAACAGATTTAAAAGACAATCATGTAAATAAACAATTAGACCCAAGGTGCAAAATGAAGAGTTCATAAAGAGACCAAACAGTTGTGACCAGTTGATTTTTGGCAAAGATACTGAGGTAATTCAATAGGGGAATTGTCTGCTTAACAAATGGGCTAGAACACCATATTTTAAAAAATGAACCTTAGGCCATACATAAGGACTCAAATTGGATCAACAGTTCTAAACTTAAGATCCAAAACCACGTAAGAAATTTCTAGAACAAAAAGCAGGAATAAATTTTTAAGAAAAAATTTGATACCAAGTAAAACTGATAAATTGCACATCATCACAATGAAAAATATTTCTCTTTAAAAAATACGGTAAGATAAGGCAAGCCAAAGCCTGGGAAAGATATCTGTCAAATATATATGTGATAAAAGATTTGAAGCCATAACATAAAATTTACCATTTTGACTTCTTTTAAAAATGTACAATCCTGTGGCATTGTCACCCACTCTTTTGGGTCTTTTTCTTCCTTTTGCTATTCATTATCCTAAAGGTTCTAGGATGCTTTTTAAACCCAAGAAACTACCTCATAAAGCAATGTGCCTGCCACCTTCCATGATTCAAAGTCTCATGTCACCATGACTTTAAGAAAATAAAATCACAGTCCTCAGTAAAAGGGATTTAATGGTCACAGTGGTGTTCATAAAACAGCTCTCCTTAGCTTCTTAGGCACAAACCCTAATAATTTAATGTTTTTTTTTTCCTGTTGTGATGCTGAAATTTTCTGAAAACAGAGAGAAACCCAGCAGGAAGTTGAGGCCTACATCTGTATCCATTTTCATGGCGGCAGAACTATGCCTCTTCTGCCGTCCTGCATGATGCTCAGCTGGACCAGGCTCTTCACACCAGTGCAATAATTGGGGATGCCCATATTTCCTTGGCAAACCAGATGAAAACCCCAGTTCTTCAAAATCTTAGTGAAGAAAAACTATTTCAGTATTTCCATTTGGCCTAACTTATTTTAAATTCTGAATCCTTACTCTAAAAACAAAAACAACTAACTTATAACAATATTAAAACAAAACAAAATACCTGGAAACCTGCCATATTGACCAGATATATGTTTCAGAATCACCATCCCTCTGGTGGGTTATTCTTATTTCTAAAATTTCCTAATTACATCTATGTATACAAGATTTTAAAACATATTTACAAAATTTTAAACACTTCCTTAATATATACACATTCTGAAAATTTGAAAAATAGACCCCATATGAAGAGGAACTAAAAGTACCCACAATTACACTGGCCAACAATTACTGTTAACACTTCCAAAATAGCTTCTCAGGTTTTTTATGCACGTATACATGTTTATGTATATTTATGAGGACACACTATATGTACTTTTTTATAGGATGCTTTTTTCCCTACTATTAATAATTCTCTATGAACATTAAGTCACCATATAGTATTTTTAATGTGTTTTACAGCATTCTATCCTATGTGTTGCGTCATTTATATAACCTAGATCCTATTTTTTAAATCTCAGTTATTTATTTGCTTTTAAATAACACATACTTCTATATTAATCTTTAGTATATTCTATTTTCACAGGGTTAATTCCTAGAGGATATAATTCTGATGAACTAAACTAGGACTTAGACACTTAGACACTCCCTTGAATGTCTGGACATTCCAACCAAGACCCTATTCTCCCCAAACTCCTGTCAGATAGTTCTTATAATTAGGCTGAAATCCTGTTACTTGCTGAAGGCCTTTAAAGAGCATCCACCAGACTAGATATTTATTCCTTCACCTGGCATTTCAATATTCTTCTCCCACTTACAAACCTGGTGCTTCTCACGTATCATCTTTAGTCCTCACAATGCTCCAACTGGGTAGTTCTGTCTTCATTTTATAATAATGGAAGTTGATATTGAGAGAGTTTAATAACTTGCCCAAGGCCACACCATTCATTATAGGTATTTGAATCCAGGTGTGCAAAGCCCATGTCTATTCCTTAGTGACTATCACTAAGGCTATGCCCACCTGTGACAGGAGAGACACAGTCTAGATCCCACGTGCTTGAGCCTATCTGCCTGGACTCAAAGCCCAGCATTACATCAAACCTTGTGACCTCATGGAAGTTATCACCCTTGTCAGTACGTATTTCCCCATCTACAAAATGTGGATGATAATAATACCCATCCCATAGGGTTATGGGAGGGTTAAATCAGTTAACATATAAAATGCGCTCAGATCTATGCCTGGAATAATACAAGGATTAATTACTTTTTTCATCATCACTTTTTAAATTATGGTCATGTTTTTAATTTATTGCAATGAAAGGAAACAGATTAAAATCAGAAAGAACAAAAGACACATAAGGTGGAGGCCAGGAGAAATCAGGCATGAACTTCTAGTTTTCCTTTACCAGGCAGCACCTAATTCTCCCAACAACGTGTGCAAACACATATCATCACCATTTTTGTTGTTGTTATTGTTACTATTACACTCCAGGAAATCCAGCCTCACTGGCCATTTCTCAAGTGTGATTCGGTTTCTGAATCTAAGTCTTTGCTCACATTTGGCCTACTGTTCGCAGGCTCATCCCATCTCTTCACATAACTAACTTTGCTGACTTGTATTTATTGATGAGTCTGGTGAAATAAATCTTCCTCGTCTTTCCAAAGCCATACCCTTCATCATTGCATGATTTCTCTCTCTTCTCTTACACCCCTTGTGATCCTTCTATGGTTTTTCTCCTATCAGTCTTGTTTTAGAGTCTCATGTGTACTTGCTTATTTTCTTACTAAATCACAATCTCACTGAGGCTGAGACTGTCTTGGGAGCAGTCACATGCCAGGGACTATGGTGAGGTGAAGCCAGATAGATAGTCTGTGTGTAATGTCCAGGTCTATATACCATTTCTTTCCTTCCTTCCCTCCCTCCTTCTTTCCTTCCTTCCTTCCTTCCTTCCTTCCTTCCTTCCTTCCTTCCTTCCTTCCTTCCTTCCTTCCTTCCACAGAGTCTTACTCTGTCTTCTGAGCTAGAGTGCAGTGATATGATCACAGCTCATTGAAACCTCAAACTCCTGGGCTCAAGAGATCTTCCCACTTTAGCCTCCTGAGTAGATGAGACTACAGGTGACCTTTACCATACCTGGCTAATTTTTCTATTTCTTGTAGAGAAAGGGTCTCACTCTTGCTCAGGCTGGTCTTGAACTCTTGGCCTTAAGCAGTTCACCCACCTCAGCCTCCCAGAGTGCTAGGATTATAGGTGTGAGCCACCACGCCTGGCCTTATTGGCCCCCTTCTCTTTCATGTATGTTAGTTCACGTCTCTGTATCTTGTTTGTCACTAGTGAAATGAACATCATCACAGGACTTATTTTGTGGGACATGGGGAAGATCAAATACATAAATATATGTAATATACCTGGATCCCTATTTGGAATGTGGAAAGTGCTCACTAAACACTAGTAGTAGTTTCCATAGTGGGCAGTGGGTAGATGTGAGCTGACTTAATGCAGTGCTCAGAGAACACGCTCGGTCACCACACACTCGTCTGACTTGTCCTCTCGTCCTCATCTGCAGGGAAAGGTGTTGCTTCTCCCTGGTTATCTCTTGTATGATTAGGGAGCATTTTCTAAGGTTAGTCTTGCTGTTTGAGATGGTGACAGGATTGGGAGTGGTTATGGTAATTTTTGAGCACTAATCTCTAGGTCAAAAATGGAAGATATTGGTAAATCTTCAGAAAACAATCTTTAACAGACAACTCTTTAACATTTCTCCAGAGGTCAAACTCTTTCTAGGGGCACACACCCCCCTGACGCCGACTTCAACTTACCTCCATTACTGCAGGCGTCTTGGTCCTCAGGAATTGGAAGCTGGGTTCTGGGGGCAACATCCAAAGGGGCCAGAAGGTGCAGGGGAGCTGCAGCTGTGCAGGACCATTCTCTGTTTCCCTACAGCCCTTTACTCCAATCCCAAAGACTGACATGGCTACCATCTGCCCTCTACTCCTCTGGCTCCTCTGTTCTGTTCATTGGCTACCAGGATTACCAGCCCTCCTGAGACAGAGTTTCCTCCGTGCCCTGTTCTGTCTGGGGGACTTGGCAGTTACAGTGAGAGCCGGGTAAGTAGAGTAGAGTCAGTTGAATACACACTCATTGTCTAGAGAGGTAGGCTTTCTCTGGAGGCAGGGCCCATGTGTGCTGAACCCCCAGTGAGAGCTAGGGCAGGCACCTATGGAGAAGTGAGCACTTCTTTAAATTGTTCTCAGAAGAGAAGTGGACGCAAGATGACATTTTTCCTTCACTTAGGTTGCCATAAAATGAAAACACTGAAGGCAAAGCTAGACTTGAAAAAAGTGTTGAAATCCACTGGGACCTGATTCTTCTGCCTTCTAGGGTGCAGACTCCTCCCTTCCCCCTACCCAACCCCAAAGGCCCCCAGCACTCTTAGAGGAAAACACAGATCTCTGACAATACCCTACAGGGGTTCTCAAACTTTTTAAACAGGGGGTCAGTTCACTGTCCCTCAGACCATTGGAGGGCCGGACTGTGGGCCCCCAGGACGAGTGGGCTGCTAAGCAGGACAGGCAGCGTGGGCTGCTAAGCAGGACAGGCAGCGGCCAGCAAAAACACCTGGTGGGCTGGATGAATGTCCTAGGTGGGCCGGCAGTTTGAGGACGCCTGCACTAGAGGGATACCACCCCTTGAGACATTTGCATTTCAGTGAATCAACCTATCTCTGGCTGCACCTGACTCTGAGGTTTGCCAGACCTCCTGGGTCTGCTGCTCCAACTTTCTGCAGCTCAGGGTGGCTTTAGATGAAAGTGATTGGGAGCCCCTTTATGATGGCTTACCAAAGCCAGTAATGAAAGCCGTTTTCTGCATCCTTTTCTTCTTTCTCTCTCCATTTAGCTGTCATCAAACAGGTTCAGTGGAGGAAACAAAAAAAAGCACATCCATGTATCAGCCAGTCACGTAACTTCTGCCTCCTGACTAGTGCACAATGCGGTAATCTGATTTAAGACTTCACCACATATAGCAATGAACACAATATGGAAATCCAGGCTTTCCACCCTGCATAATGCACAAATGAAAGCAAAATATATTAGCTAGAGCAATTACTAGTTTCAAAGTGTTCCATAATTGCTCTCTTCTAGAGGCAAAGCTTTGGAGAGGAAGCAAGGTAGAGTTAGCTAAAGTCACAGATTGAGACTGGGTTGCTGATGACCCAGTTGCTGGGTAATAATGGTGAGGTGTCTACTCGCTGACCAGCACCCCTGGCTCAGGCAGGCCAAGAGAGCAAGTGCACCCCTGACAAGGACTCTGAGTCTGGGGCTAGAATGATTGAATTAGCCAAGGTTCTCCAGAGGAATAGAATCAGTAGGATGGCTGTACAGAAAGAGATTTACGATGAGGGAATGGGTCATCTATGAAGCCCTGTGATCTGCTGTCCTCATGCTGGAGAGCCAGTTAATCCTGCAGTTTCAGCTGATGTCTCAAGGCCTGAGACTCAGGGGCTGTGGGATGAGTCCTGGTGCAGAGAGCACACTTACCCTTCCTCTACCTCTTTGTTTATCTGGGCCTTCAAGAGGTAGGAGGATGTCTCCCTACTTTGGTGAAGGTAATCTTTTTTGCTCAGTCTACCAATGCAAATGCTTGCCTTTTCCAGAGACACTCTCACAGATACACTTAGAAATAATGTTTTACCAACTACCTGGGCATCTGTTGGCCCAGTCAAAGTTAACCATCTCAGTGATTATCTGTTTCTTTTTTTTTTTTTTTTTGCAGTTTTTTTGGCTGGGGCTGGGTTTGAACCCACCGCCTGTGGCATATGGGGCCGGCGCCCTACCCTTTTGAGCCACAGGTGCTGCCTGATCATCTGTCTCTGGACCAGTGGGAGGGGCACTGAATTTTATTTACCTCTGTTTCATCATCTCTGAATCCTTCTGGGAGCCCCATTTGTTGTTGTTTTTTACATACGGTCAATGAGAGCTCTAGCCCTACCCATCATAATCGTTACTGGGACCACTGGGGAGATGAATGGCTGGGCACACTATAAGCTCTAAAGAACAGTACAAATGGTAGTTCTTTTTATTAAATGAGACCAGTTACATGGTAAACAGTTTTAGAATGCAGTTGGATAAACTAATCAGCCACCTGTGTTGGAAACCTCAGGTGGGCAGGGCACAGGAAACACAAGGTCACACTCGATGGTGTGCACAGTCACTGGGGCAGAGGTCTGAGACTATTGTGGGTTCTAGGTGAGCTCTGAGTCTCTATGAAGACAAGGAGGGAGAGCTTCTAGGCAGACAGGATTGTGTCATTCATTGATTCATTTATTCTGAAAATTAATTGTTCAGCAAATGTCAACTGTGTATTTGATCTGCATCAGGCACGGGGCTAACGCCTCAAGGCAGGGATGTGCAACACATGCCTGAAACCTCTGAATAGGGCTTGGAAAAAGGACAGAGAGAGAGAGAGAAGGGCAGGGAAGAGAGTGAGAGCACACTGAAGCACGTCTCGGCTGGACTGCAGCGTGCTCTGAATGAGGCAGCCTGACTTTGCACTGCCCTTGAAAGCAGACCGAGGAGAGAGTGATGAGCCTTTCCCCCTGTTGTCAGTGGACGCTCGCCTCGTGAACAAAGCTGTGTTTAAAGAACAGATTAGGAGGCTCTGAGCCACAAAGTGCCCTGATCAGGGATACTTCTTACGTTCCAGGATCCCAGGGAGCTTCCAGTGCTGCCCTAGTTCTGGGCCTCTGAATTACAAAAGGATGTGGCTGGCTAAATCTGGGCCCTGCCTCCATGACCCCCGGTTCCTTCATGTGGGTAGAAGGCCCATTCCCAGCTCCCTGAAGCTTCTGACTGTTCCAAGCTTCTTGAAATGGAGAGGACTCCATGGGATGAGGTGTGTCTGTCCTGGGAGAGGTCCATATAAGCGCTACTTTGTGGTCAGAGGCAAAATACAAGGCCCTGATGAACACATGGGCCACCGAGTGCCACCTGAGCCAGGGAGCCAGTGGTGGGGCTTCAGTGATGCTTGCTTCTGATGTGTTCTGAGTTTGGTGTAAGGTGGGTACACATCCAAGTCATTATTATTTCTTTATCCCTCACATACTACTGGGTAGAAGTGGGAAGATTTTCACTGTTGGTTATATGAATTGTGTGATCGTAGAGATGGCCAGAGGCTGGCAGGAATTAGAAGACCTGGGTTTAGTGCCAATTTCTTATTGGCTGGTCCTATGACTTTGAAAAGTCACCCAGTCAGTCTGAATCTCAGTCTACTCACTTGTAGAAGGACAGTGCGGGACTGGAGCTGTGGTCCTGGGCTGGAAGGTGGGTGGCAGCTGGGTGGGGGCAGGTAGGAATTATGGAGCGATGTTTTGTGTGGCCATAAAAGTCACATGTCGAAATCCTAACCCCCAAGGTGATGCTGCAGGGAGCCAGGGCCTGGGGTGACTGAGTCAGAGGGTGGAGCTCTCATTAGCAGGATTACTTCCCCTGTAAAAGGGACTCTTGTCCCTCCCACCATGTGATGACACAGCAAAGAAGAGCCAGCTGGGGACCTGGAGGCGGCCCTCACCAGACACCAATTCTGCTGGTGCCATCGACTTCCCAGCCTCCAGAGTGGTGAGGAATATACCCCCCTTGTTGATAAGCTGCCCAGTCTCTGGTGTTCTGTTACAGCAGCCAGAACAGGCTAAGACGGGCAGCAGATGTAAATTAAAAGTCCCATTGCAGAGTTTGGATAGTTTTGGTTTTGCCCTTCTTGGTAACCCCCACTCATAGCCTCTAACTCTCCCACCTGGGGTTGGATGTGGACTATGCTGGAAATGCTGGAGTGAGGGCTGCAGGTCCAGGGCCCGGGGGCCTGGTCATCTCACCCAGAGGCCTTGAAATTCATCACTGACTTTTAAAACCCCAGGGCCAGCTCATATCTGATTATTATCATCCCTGAAGCAAGTGAATCAGAATTGATCATCCTCTCTCCAAGGAAGATACCAAAGGAGTGAAATTTTACAGGAACCAGCTGACTCTCCAGTCCCCAAGGCTGCTGAAATACAAACATTAATCTCAAATTTCAGGATATCTCCACAAAGTTATAACTGAAACAATTACATGGATTGGTCTGACACAAAACTGAAAATTCCTGGGAATGTTTTATGGAGATGAAAGTGAGCAGGGATGTTTTAGACTCTGCTGCCTCTTCCCTTCCTCCAGGGGCCTCTTCCATGCTCTGCTCCTTCTTGACTCCCCATGGGAGACCTGCGCCTGCCCTGCCCGGGGGACAGAGCCCACCCCGACACCACCACACCCTGTTGCAGGAAAGGAGCTGTGCCAGGATGGGACAGCACCTCCCAGGGGCCTGCTTCTCCTACCATAACCATCCCTCCCATGCCTTCCTGTTGATGTTCCCAGACCTCCTCACTCTCTTTAAACCCTTTTCTGGGCTTGGCGCCTGTGGCTCAAGTGGCTAAGGCGCCAGCCACGTATACCCAAGGTGGCAGGTTTGAATCCAGCCCGGCCCGCCAGACAACAATGATGGCTGCAACCAAAAATAGCCGGCGTTGTGGCGGGCGCCTGTGGTCCCAGCTACTTGGGAGGCGGAGGCAGGAGACTCGCTTGAGCCCAGGAGTTGGAGGTTGCTGTGAACTGTGATGCCATGGCACTCTCCCCAGGGGGATAGCTTGAGGCTCTGTCTCAAAAAGAAAAAAAAAAACCCTTTCTGTCTCCTTCACAGAGGACCTCTCCTCTTTCTCCATAAAGGAAATGGAGCCTTTTTTCATGTAGCGTCCTCTGTCCCCAGCTCCCTGCTTCTGCCTCAGGGGACTGTCCTCCTGCCCCAGCTCCGATGCCTTCTCCCCGTCCTGCCAGTTCATAAGCATGTCATCCTTCGGGAGCACTTGGAGGAAAAGTCGCAGCTCACAGAGCAAGGAGAATCCAGGCTCTCCGCTTGGCCGTCAGGAGGTGGGGGCAGTCTTCTTTCCCTGCAGCCCCCCAGCTGCATGGGGCCCATAGCACTTGCTGCTGCCCTCTGGCTTCTTCTGTTGCCCCTCACCCTGCCCTTGGCTTATGCAGCTTCCTGCTCTGGGCCTGGGGCTCCGTAGGGCTGTCTGGTTTTCTGCTTGGAATGCAGGGCATTTTAGGGGTTCTGGTCATTAGTGTAAAGAAAGGGGGGCAGAAGAAAATGACCCCTTATGATCTGGACCCCAGATGAAACTGCTATAAGATAAACCAGATTTCCTTTCCTTTCCTTAATTTTCTTTCTTTCTTTCTTTCTTTCTTTCTTTCTTTTTTTTTTTTTGAGACAGAGCCTCAAGCTGTACCCCTGGGTAGAGTGCTGTGGCATCATAGCTCACAGCAACCTCCAACTCCTGGGCTCAAGCGAGTCTTCTGCCTCAGCCTCCCAAGTAGCTGGGACCACAGGCACCCACCACAATGCCCGGCTATTTTTTGGTTGCAACCATCATTGTTGTTTGGAGGGCTGGGCTGGATTTGAACCTGCCAGCTCATGTGTATGTGGCTGGCACCTTAGCCACTTGAGCCACAGGTGCTGAGCCTCTTTCCTTAATTTTCATAGCATGATTTTATCCATCAAGCCTGCAGTTTTTCTCTGTTTTGCCAAAGCCTCCTTGGTATTATCTTTGTTTGTCATTAGGGTGGGTTCAATCGATCCACAGGGCAGAATAGAGGAGAAGAAAGCCCAGACCTTGCCCCATCCTAGACAAATACTCTCCAGTATTGTTGGAAAAGAATTCTCTGATCCCGTTCTCTGCCCTTCCTTCTCTGCCTATGACTTTCCCCGTGGGTAAAAGGCTGCATGCACTGTCCTTTTCCTCAGCCCCTGTCTGCTCAGGAGTCTGTAGAGTTCTGACTTTGGTGTCTCTCTAAAATGGTTCTCCCCAGGTTCTCAGTACCTTCCAGTTGTTAAATGCAGTGTGAAGTTTTAAATTCTCTTTTTGTTTGTCTTTTCCAGAGAATATCCAGCTCCCAGGATATAGCTATCTTCGCCCTGCTGCCATCTACGAGTGATTCCTCCCTAGAGTTCTCTGTGGGCTCCTTGTGTTTCTGACTCTCATATGTAGGTATTTCTCATCTACTTTCATAATCCCAGCTGCCATCTCTTCCCTTACAGTTTCAAACCTCAGTGGGCCACCTGGAACCTTCCCAGACAACACCAGGCCCAAAGTGTTCACTGCCCACTAAACTTCTGGACAAATGTCCTCTGGCACTTTACACTGTGTCTGCCCCAGATGGCTCCCATCGCTGTCCTCTGTAAACATTCTGTGTGTTAGTTTTGTGTTCCTAGAACAGGATATCTGAGCCTGGGTAATTTATAAAGAAAAGAGATTTAGTTAGCTCACACTTTTGCAGGCTGGGACGGTCAAGGGCAGGGCCCTGGTTCCTGGCGAGGACTCTTATACTGCATCCAAGTGGTGAAGGAGATCATGGGAGAAGCAGATGGACACAGGGAAAACCTGAGCAGCCCCCTGGCTTATGACAACCCAGCGTATGAGCATAACACGGAAACCGCTGTAGTGTAACGAGTCCAGTCACAGGAGAAGGAGAGCTCACCTAGAGACAGCAGCGGCGGGCCACCCGGAGGGGTCTGCCCATGACCCAAACTCCTCCTGCCAGGCCCCGCTCTCATTCCTTCCACACCCAGGCTCAAATATCAGGATGAGTTTCTGTGAGATCTAACAAATGACGCTGGAACCACAGCATTCTTCTAGTATGCCTTTTGATGAAGGCTGCCATCATTCTTGTGCTCACGAATTCACCTTCTTTTCATCTGTGCCCCACCTTCCTTCTTCAAGGCTTCATCACTCTCCTGGAACACATCCTACAAGATGCAGGTCCATGTGAAATCCACATTTTTTTTGGCAGGAAAAGAGGCTACTTGTGAAAAGCTGGGAAACATAATGATACTCAGGCTGGATAGTCGCCCTCTGATTTAAGCTATCTGAAAGCAAAATCAAGATTTGAAAGAGTTCGATTTTATGTTTTCTTAATAAAGGAGAAAGTAGAGATGTGGAAGATCCATAACAACTGGTGGGTAAGCCTGGGCCTTGGGAGAACACCAGGATGAACAGGCACAGAGGTCGGGGGCAGATGTGGGCGCACGGCCATCTGTCATCCTCCAAGGCATCTGCTCCCGTGGCTTCTGGGGGAGATCGCTACTCTCCCACTGGGGTTGCCCCTTTGCATTCAGCTGCTTTTTCCTGGAAAGTCTTCTACTGCTTTTCAACTGTGTAATATGGCCCTCTTGTGTGGGTGTGTGTGTAATAAACCCACACGAGAAGGAAAGGGTAGATGTGTCTCCTGGTATAGGAATACAGTAACCCTATTGTATTCAACAGCAAATTAACCTGGATGAATCTGCACTAGAACTCAGAGACAAGCAAGCAGTGGGACACAGGTCATGACACTTTTATGAGGGGTTGAGACAAAGAGTAGGAAGATCCACAACATGGTGTGATTCTTGGGAAAAGGGCTGGACCAGCAAGGTTCTGTGCGGGAAGGTGCAGAGTTCCTGGGCAGTGTGAAGTTAAGCTGGTGAGGGGGACACAAAGGGCCTGTCTCATCTCACTCTCCCTTCAGCAGCACAACAGGGTAAAGTCTGCAAGGTATCTTCCTCCTCCAGCCACATAGGTTTGATGGGACTAGGACTCCACCAGACTGCTCCATCCTCTGGATCTTTGAACTTGGCACTGGCTGGCATTAGGAGAGATCTTCAACCTGCAGCTGGCTCTTAGTGGCATCCCTCCCTTTACAGGCCCAGCCTAGATAGCACCTCCTAGGGTTACCGGAATTTTGCTCTTCAGGATGTCCTTGGTCTGGGGGATTCAAGGAATGAACCCAGAGACCACAGATCAGAGGTAAGACAGAAAGGAATACAGAAGTAAAAGGTACCGGAGCTTCTGGCAGAGGGAAGACCAAGTGGGGAGTCTCTACGTGAGCTCTTTGTCTAGGGGTATTAGGTCTTGAGAATTACATTTGGCCAGGACTTGACAGCTGGAAACACATTTTCATTGTTAATGAGTGGTACTGACCAAGGAATCAATGCAGTCCCTCCAGCTCAGGGCAAAAGATCAGGGTGTTCTCTTCGTGAACTTGCCTAATCCTAGGAAAACTGGGGTCCCCGGTCTAGCCTTGAAGGGGGGAACCCTGTATCACTAGGGGAAGGCAATGGTCAAAGAAAACCTTTCCTTTGGTTTCAATTTCTTTCAGAGAACTTGTCATAAGTTATACACATAGCTGTGGTTCCCTAGAAAACAGAACGTGCACGGATCTGTGGGGGTGTTTCATGTGGAAGGTCTGATTCCAGGTGGGGAGCTGGCGTGTGCACGGTGATGCAATTCTCTGCTGGCTGCTGCTGCCTCGGGACTTTCAAGGAGACAGGACTGGTCGCTGGGCGGAAGTGTCCACTTGGTACCTGGCCCAGCCCAGATATGACTGCTGAGGGTACTAGGAAGCAGAGCCCATGTGTTCACGTCCTGTTTTCCTTCACAGCATCACCTCATCTGATTCCTTGGAAGCCCGGTGTCAAGACTAGCATGGTGACATTTTAACTTAAGTCTGGAATGGCAAGAGAAGATATCCACTCAGAGCAGGTGGCTGGTGGATAGCCAGAGAAGAGAGCCCCACCTTCCCAGGACAGTGAAAGGTCATCCCCATTAGCAAATTGCACGGGCCAAAAGTGGCCGGATGGCCATGGCACCTCAAGCTGCAAGAGGCCCAGGGGATGTTGGTGCCAGGAGACTTGAAGATACACTGGACACAGCACTTCCTGCATGGATCACGTCTACTGGTCCCCTACTGGACCAGAGACAGAGTCCACAGCTACCTGATTTAATGATGTGTCCCAGGCCAGGAGAATGCAGAGCCCAAGGTGGGTGCTGAGTGCTGGTCTTGCCGCTGGAGTTGACATGTTGCACGTGCTACAAAGGTTCCCAACTTGCCTGGGGGCTGCACATGCCTTGTGCTCCGCAAGTGATTTTATTTACTTTTGTCTGAGCTGGAAGTTGACAGCTGGGCTGTGAGGCCCTGGAGGGGGTTTCCTTTCACTGTTGTTTCCCCTGTGTCTAACTCAGTGACTGACACACACAAGGTGCTCTACAAAGGTTTGTTGAAATTCTTGCTTGACTGAGGGAACAAATGACAGCCAGAAAGATGCATGGCAAAATTCATTTACCACATGTGACAAGGAAAACATGCATTTTCCTTCTGGGCCCCCCAACTTGTAAGACACTTTTCTGTGCTTAGTAAGCAATGTGGACTGGGTGCCATGGCCTGGAATCACTGCACTTTGGGAAATCAAGAAAGGGAGAGTTACTGAGGTCAAGAGTTCGAGAGCAGCCTGGGCAATGTAGGGAGACCCTATCTCTACAAAACATAAAAGAAATTTGCTGGGTATGGTGGTACACACCTGTAGGCCCAGCTACTCAGGAGGCTGACACAGGAGAATCACTCGAGCCTGGGAGTGTGAAGCTGCAGTGAGCTGTGATCACACCGCCATAGTCTAGCCTGGCTACAGAGCGAGACTGCCTGTAAACAAATTTTTTTAAAAAGAAAGAAATGCACATGGTATTCAACATCCTCTTTGTAACTATTTGAAACTATGTAACATATTGTTGCTATGAATATGAACTATGAAACTATGTAATATATAGCATTGTACAGTGCTGTGGAACACCAGAATGTATTCCTCCCATCTAACCGTGATTCTGTATGCTTCCAACAGAAAGAAATGAGAGATGTGTGAAATGATGGGTGTGCTAGTTGCTCTGATGTGACCACTCTACATTATAAGTGTTAAAACATCACTATGTACCCCATGAATATGTACAGTTATTATTTGCCGATTAAGAGAAAGAAAAAAGAAATATGTGTCATGAAACCAATGCAACCTGGCAACTACCAATTTATTTATTCATTTCTCACATGTGACAACAAGGACTTTCTTTTTGGGCAATATGATGGATTAGATTAGTTGGAAATATTTCTGCCAGATCCTGACCTAGAAATAATGATCAAAATGTTACAATTTTTTTTTTGAAATGCATAGTTAGGTTTTCAAGCAAATAAGGAGACTCTCCAGAGATAAAAACAAATAGCTATAGTCAGTCTTCATTATTTGAAGATTCCACAGTTGCTAATTTTCCTACTTGCTAAAACTTATTTGCAACACACAGTTGATAATTATCGTTTTGTGGACACACACAGAGCAAATTCTGAGTTGCCCAAGACGCACCTTCCAGTGGAGGCTGGACAGACAACGTGCTGCCTGCCTGTCTTACCACAAAGTGTCCTTCTCATGGTCTATTTAATGCCACGTTTTCCACACCTTGTGCTTATTGTTGATGGCACTGTTGTTGAAATGATCCCCAAGTATAACACTGGAATGCTGTCCAGTGCTCCTACGAGCAATAAAGCTGCGATGTGCTCTATGGTGGAAATACCTTTGAGATGAGCTTCCTTCATGTATGAACTGTAGTGCTGTTGGCCATGAATTCAGTGTTAGAGAATCCACAATAATATTATAGAAAGTATAGTCATGCGTCACTTAACAATGGGGAGATGTTCTCAGAAATGCACTGTCGAGCAACATCACCACTGTGTGCACACAGGCCAGACGGGACAGCCTCCTGCACACCAGGCTCCCCAAGGCCACACACCTGTGCAGGTGTCACTATACTGAGCCCTACAGATGACTGTAACACAGTAGTAAGTATTCGTGTATCTAAACCTACCTAAACATAGAAAAGGCACAGCAAAAATATGGTGTAAATGATAAAAAATAACATACCTGAATAGGGCACTCACCATGAATGGAGCTTCCCAGAGTCCGTATTGCTCTGGGGAGTGGGTGAGTGTGAGTGGCTGGAGGCCTGGGGACAGGACCTGGCACTGCGGTTGTAAAACACTGTGCACTCGGGCTACACTACATTTATAAAAAATGTCTTTCTTTCTTCAGTAATGCAAATCCTAACTTACTGTAACTTTTTTACTTTATAAACTTTTAAACTTTAAAAAATTTTTGACTCGTTTGTAATAACAAAATGAAAACACAGTGTATAGTGCTAAAAATATTTTATATCCTTACTCCATAAACTTTTTCTACCTTTTAGAATTAAAAAAACTTTTATAACTTTTTAAAGTTAAAAACAAAGACACAAACACACACTATAGCAGAATTAGGATCATCAATGTCTCTGTCTTCCCCTCAACACCTGTCTCACTGAAGTCCTCAGGGGCTGCCATCTCTTATGATAACAATGTCTCCTTCTGGAGACTTCCTGAAGGACCTGCTCGAGGCTCTTCTGAGGAGTCGTCACCCTTTAAAAAAACATGTTCAGGGTGATTTGCTTTTTTTTCTTTTAATCATAGATTTATTTATAAGCAGATAAGGCACTGTAAATATTTCTCTCTATTAATAAAAATGGTTCTATGTTAGGGTCTTTGTTTTCAAACTTTCTTTTTTTTTATTAAATCATAACTGTGTACATTAATGCAATCATGGGGTACAATGTGCTGTTTTTATATAAAATTGAAATATTTTCATCAAGGTGGTTAACATAGCCTTCACGGCATTTTCTTAGTTACTGTGTTAAGACATTTATATTCTACACCTAGTAAATTTTACATGTACCCTAGTAAGATGCACCATAGGTGTGGTCCCACCAATTACCCTCCCTCCACCCAGCCTCCCCCCTCCCCTGCCCTACCTCTCCCCTTTCCCTTTCTTCTTGGGCTATAAATTGGTTTCATAGTAAGACTGAGTACATTGGATACTTTTTCTTCCATTCTTGAGATACTTTGCTAAGAAGAATATATTCCAGCTCCATCCATGTAAATATGAAAGAGGTAAAGTCTCTATCTTTCTTTAAGGCTGCATAATATTCCATGGTGTATATATACCACAAAGTATTAATCCATTTGTGGGTTGATGGGCACTTGGGCTTCTTCCATGACCTAGCAATTATGAATGGGGCTGCAATAAACATTCTGGTACAAATATCTTTGTTGTAATATGATTTTTGGTCTTCTGGATATATACCCAGTAGAAGAATTGTAGGATCGAATGGCAGGTCTATTTTTAGATCTCTAAGTGTTCTCCAAACATCTTCCCAAAAGAAATAATGGGATAACGTAATAGTTTGCATTCCCACCAGCAGTGTAGAAATGTTCCCTTTTCTCCATGTCCACGCCAGCATCTCTGGTTTTGTGATTTTGTGATGTGGGCTAATCTTTAGATGTTAGAGTTAGATGATATTTCAAAGTGGTTTTGATTTGCATTTCTCTGATGATTAAGGATGATGAGCATTTTTTCATGTGTCTATAGACCATGCGCCTGTTTTCTTCAGAGAAGTTTCTCTTCAAGTCCCTTGCCCACCCTGAGATGGGGTCACTTGTTCTTTTCTTGCTAATAGGTTTGAGTTCTCTGTGGATTCTGGTTATTAAACCTTTGTCGGAGACATAACC
>CAUYQV010177611.1:0-14131 GCA_963574575.1 Galagoides demidoff
GACCTCATTGGTTTCATTCTCAGCAAACTGACCTGTAAAACAAAAGAATTATGGATGTTATGGGTTGAACTGTCTCCTCCCTGCACTTACAAGTTACAGTCTTTACCACTAGTACCTTAAAATCTTACTGTTTGGAGATAAAGTATTTAAAGAGGTAATAAGTTAAAATGAGGTTATATGGGTGGCAATCAAATTTGATTGGCTGTCCTTGTAAGAAGAGATAGGGATGGAGGGAAGACCATGTGAAGACAAAGGGTGCAGATGGCTCTCTACAAGCCAAGGAGAGTTGCCTCAGGAAAAATCCCAACTCTGCCAACACCTTAATCTTCAACCTCTAGAATGGTAAGAAAATTATAGTTTAAGCCACTCAGCCTGTGTGATATTTTGTTATGGAAAATACCTAGAAAACTAATAGATGTTACAAGAATAACCCCAATTAGCATCAGATGAATTCTCTAATTTAAAAGATCAACATAAAAAATCTTTATTAAGAAAGCAATGTGAGGCTTAGCACCAGTAGGACAGTGGTTAGGGCCCCACCAGCCACATGCACAGAGGCTGGCGGGTTTGAACCTGGCCCAGGCCTGCCAAAACGAGAACTATAACCAAAAAAATAGCTGGGCAATGTGGTGGGTGCGGGCAGTGCCAGCTACCTGGGAGGCTGAGGGAAGAGACACCTAAACTGTCTAGGCCTGGTGCAGTGCCTCACACTTATAATCCCAGCACTGTAGGAGGCTGAGGTGAGAGCATTGCTTGCGCTCAGGAGTTTGAGACCAGACAGAGCAAGAATGAGTTCCCATCTCTAATAGCTGGGCATTGTGCCAGGAGCCTCTAGTCCCAGCTACTTGGGAGGCTGAGGCAAGAGAATTGCTTGAGCTTAAGAGTTTGAGGTTGCTGTGAGCTATGATGCTACAGCACTCAACCCTAGGGTGACTGAGACACTCAAAAAACAAAAAACAGCAATTTGAAATTCATCAAGAGAAATTTGTTTTGTTTTTTTTTCAGACAGAGTCTCATTTTGTTGCCCACGATAGAGTGCTGTGGTGGCAGTTTAGGTCACAGCAACCTCAGACTCCTGGGTTCAAGTGATCCTCCTGCCTCAGCCTCCCAGAGTGCTAGGATTATAGAAATGAGCCACTGCACTCAGCCCTCAAAACTGAATTTTAAAATTCTAATTCTCTCCCTGTGAGCTGGACACTTAAATAGCTTTTTCTAAGAATCTTGGTGGCATGATTACTGAAAGGTGAGCAAGATGACAAAAACTGTATCATTCCTTTGGAAGATTTGGTTCAGGGATCAAAGTCTTTATGAATCATTAGAAGCCCTGTGTTTTACTGAAGTACCATGTAAAAATAAAGTGAGCACAAATAAGATTTTCTGATTTGATTTTTCTGGCTGTATGTGAATATATAAGCATAAAATAAGAGAAAAACTATTTAAAAGAGATCTTTCAGGAAAGGAAATCCATTGTTTCTTTCTTCAGTTTTTGAAAATATGATCTCCCTTTGTTTATAAAGTTTTTTAGTCATTTCTCAAAATTTCTACATCCATGTAAAGGCTGTATCATTTAGCATTTTTATAGGATCAAACTTTTTTTCTTTCAATCTTGTTTATTTTTTTGAGACAGAGTCTCATTATGTTGCCCTTGGTACAGTGCTGTAGTGTCACAGCTCACAGCAACCTCAAACTCTTTGGCTTAAGTGATTCTCTTGCCTCAGCCTCCCAAGCAGCTGGGACTACAGGCGCCTGCCACAATGTCAGGCTATTTTTTGGTTGCAGCCGTCATTGTTGTTTGGCGGGTCTAGGCTGGATTTGAACCCGCCAGCTCAGGTGTATGTGGCTGGCGTATTAGCCACTTGAGCCACAGGTGCCAAGCCAACAAAATATTTTCTTAGCAGTCTGGTGCAGCACTGTGTACAAAATAGAAAAATCATTTCGTACCTAAAAAATACTTTGAAAATGTAATTTTAAAAGTTTTCTTTTTTGGCTTGGCACAGTGGCTCTCAACTGTAATCCTAGCACTCTGGGAGATTAAGGCAGGCGGATTGCTTGAACTCACAAGTTTGAGACCAACCTGAGCAAAAGTTGGTCCCATCTCTACTAAAAATAGAAAAACTCTTGGATTAAGCCCAAGAGTTTGAGGTTGCTTTGAGCTGTGACGCCACGGCCCTCTACCAAGGGCAACATAATGAGACTCTGCCTCAAAAAAAAAATATATATATATATAGAAAAACTAGCTACACGTTGTGGTGGGCACCTGTAGTCCCAGCTACTGGGGCAAGGCTAAGGCAGGCGGACTGCTTAAGCCTAAGAGTTTCAGGTTGCTGTGAGCTATGATACCATAGCATTCTACCCAGGGCAGAGTGAGAGTCTGTCTCAAAAAGAAAGAAAGAAAAAGAAAAAAGATAAGTTTTTTTTTTTTTTTTGAGACAGAATCTCAAGCTGTCACCCTGGGTAGAGTGCTACGACATCATAGCTCACAGCAACCTCCAAGCAGGGCTCAAGGGCTCCTCTTGCTGGTGGCTGATTCCCTAGCCACTGAGCTACAGGTGCTGAGCTGGGGAGGAGGGGTGTATCACTTTTATTCAGGCTGGTCTCTAACTCCTGAGCTCAGGTAATCCACCCACCTCAGCCTCTCAAGAGTGCTGGGATTATAGGTGTGAGCCACCATGCCAGGCCTGAAAGTTTTCTAATAACTATCTATTGCAGTGATGTTTCAACCAGTGTGCAGGGAGGCGACCTTAAGGTGTGCTGTGAAAATTTTTAAATATCATTAATTATTGGGCTGGGTGCAGTGGTTCACGCCTGTAATCCTAACACTCTGGGAGGCCGAGGTGGGTGGATTGCTTGAGCTCAAGTTCAAGAGTTCAAGACCAGCATGAGCAAAAATCAAGACCCCATCTCTATAAAAAATAGAAAAACTGAAGCATGAGGATTGCTTGAGCCAAGAGTTGAAGGTTGCTGTGAGAGATGTTGCCACAGCCCTCTACACAGAGTGACAGTTTGTGACTCTGTTGCAGGGAAAGAAAAAAAAGAAAGAACATTATTTTTGAAATAAGTTCAAAGCACACTAAGTATATTCTTTTCTTAACTCTTTTTATAGATCAACCTAATTTAAGTGTGCTGTGGAAGTTTAACTATAGGTTGAAGTGTGCCATGAGATTAAAAAAAGATTGAACAGCACTGGTCTATTTGGTGATGGTATAGAGGACCGTATGACTCAGCAAATAATTCACAGTGAGGTAAAGTTTAATTTGACAATAACTAAAATTCCCTTTGTTAAATATATGTATGAAATACTACAAACAAGCACTTCAGCCTTGGATACCAGACAAAAATTAGTGTTCTTTTTGTTGAGGTGAAATTCACATCCCATCAAATTAACCATTTTAAAGTATACAGTGTAGTAAGTGGCATTTGTACTTTCACAAAGTTGCAAAACCATTCCCTCTAGTTACAAAACGTTTTCATCACCCAAAGTAAACCCATTAAGTAGTTATAGCCTATCTGGTAGGCTCTAGCAAACACTAATCTGCTTTCTGTCTCTATGGATTTATCCATTCTGGATATTTCATATAAATAGAATAATAAACATGTGACCTCTTTTTTTTCCCCACTTAGCAATTTTTGGAATTGCACCTGTTATTGTAGCATGTATCAGCACTTCATTCCTTTCTCTGCAAACATTAGTTTTAGGTTGAATGTTTTCCTGATCCTTCAAAGATAATAAATCTTATGTTTAAATTAAAGATCAAATTTATAAAAAGCCAGGCTACAGTGCCATGGCATCAGCCTAGCCCACAGCAACCTCAAACTCTGGGGTTCAAGCAATACTCCTGTTATAGCCTCCCATGAAGCTGGGATCACAGGTGCTGTTTTTAGTAGAGTTGGGGTCTCGATCTTGCTCAGGTTGGTCTTAAACTCCTGCCTTAGCCTCTGAGAGTGCTAGGGTTTCAGGCATGAGCCACCTTGCCCAGCTCCTAATCTTAATTTACAATTTAAATTTTGTAGACATTTGTTGATTATTCCTCTCTAAAATACTTCTCAGTTGGCTTGGCGCTTCATAGCACAGTGGTTACAGCGTGAGCCACATACCTTGAGGCTGGCGGGCCTGAACTGAGCCCCAGCCAAACAATAATGGTAACTGCAACAAAAACTAGCCAGGTGTTGTGGTGGGAGCCTGTAGTCCCAGCTACTTGGGAGGTGGAGGCAAGAGAATCACTGTAAGCCCAAGAATTTGAGTTGCTGTGAGCTGTGAAGCCAGGGCCCTCTACCAAGGGTGACATAGTGAGACTGTCTCAACAACAGAAAAAAAAAATAAAAAAAAATAAAATAAATCTCAGTACTGTCCAGTGGAAAAGACTAACAAAAAGTTCGGCCCAGGAGCAATGTGTATCTCTGGCACCCAGACTGGGGTCTCTAAATACCATTTTATACTAAAAGAAAACAGGGCTCTTTGGGGAAACAACTGTTTTCAGGTTTGGGGGATAATGTACAGAGAAACCTGAGAAATCTTATTACAAAAAGTAGCATAGCTAATGAAGACCAATGGAGCCATGTCAAAAGGACACAGGAACCCACTCAATGTGGCTCTTTCTGGAATAAAAATGGAGCAAATGGAAGAACCTGAACACCAGTAAGAATGATTCCAACAGATTCAAAAGCATGAAATATAAAAAATCATGAGTTCATGATAATATACAAACTCTCAAAAAGAAAACACTTTTTACTACTGGAAGATGCTGGCAAACAGATTTGTTACTTGAAAAATTATATGTAAAGGCAGAAAATTAAGCATTTATCTTGTCTTTCCTATACATACTATATTTCAAGGTAACCAAACAATTCCTTGTATGAGAATTCTAGCTGATAAATGTGGAAGAAATGACACAATTAGAAAATCACCATTTTGTAAACCAAATGAAGGAAAGCTCAGCAATAATCACAGTAAGTCAGTCAGACTGGGGAGTTTTTCATGTATGCATTAGCCTGACAACCCTGGAACTCTGATCAAACTTAATATCAAAAAGATATGATAACAACAGAAATACAACTGTACCTACCACCTATAAAGAAAGTATTCTTGCCTAGAAAAATAAACCAGAGTCAAATCAAGTCTCTAGAATTCTAGCTAGGAGTTTATAGGACAAAATGGTTGTTTTTTTCCAGAGACAGAGTCTTGCCCTATTGCCCTTGGTGTAGAGTATCATGATGTCACAGCTCACAGCAACCTCCAACTCCTGGGCTTAGGCAATTTTCTTGCCTCAGCCTCCCGAGTAGCTGGGACAACAGGTGCCTACCACAACGCTTGGTTATTTTTTGTTGCAGTTTGGCTGGGGCCAGGTTCAAATCTACCACCCTTGGTATATGAGGCCAGCACCCTACCCACTGAACCACAGGCTCTGCCCTAGAGGACAAAATGTTAATTTGATCTGAAATGTGGACATCGGGCTGGGCTTCGTGGCACATGCCTTCCAGATGCTTGGGAGGCTGAGGTAAGAGGATCTTCTGAACCCAGGAGGTTGAGGTTGTAGTGAGCTATGACGCTGTCACCATACTCTAGCCTGGGCAGCAAAGCAAGACTATGAAAGGAGACCAAGTCATGAATGTGCTCAAAATACTCCAAAAAACTTAGAAATACTGAAACAAAACAAGATTGGGTGTATTACACAATTTCTCTATTAAACTCTCTATAGTAAAACACATGCAAGAGGAATTTCGAGGGATCCCAAATAGCCAAATAATCTTGCAACAGAAAAACAAACTAAGAGGCCTCATACAGATCAAGAGAATAGAAATCTCAGAAATAAATACACACATCTGTGGTCAATGGATTTTCAACAGAGGTGCCAAGACCGTTCATGGGGAAAGAATGGTCTCTTTAACAAATAGTAGTGAGATACACACATGTGAAAGAATGAAGTTGATCCCTTCCTGAGAGTGTAATATAATTTAAAATGAAAAACCTAAATGTAAAATCCAAATCCATACAACTTCAAGGAAAAAACAAGTGAATTTAACTTCATGAAATCTCCATGAGGCTAGACTTGTCAATGGATTCTTATATGTGACATAAAAACAAAACCAAACAAAAAAAAATTACACTTCAGCAAAATTAAAC
Source organism: Galagoides demidoff (assembly GCA_963574575.1). NCBI lineage: Eukaryota > Metazoa > Chordata > Mammalia > Primates > Galagidae > Galagoides > Galagoides demidoff. The sequence continues at coordinate 6,122 of CAUYQV010177611.1, forward strand.
ATTTTTATGCTTCAAATGACATCATCAAGAAAAGACTATGGGCTTGGCACCTCTAGCTCAGCAACTAGGGCAGCTGCCACATGCACCGAGGTTGGCAGGTTCGAGCCTGGCCCAGGGTCTGCTAAACAACAATGACAACTGCAACCAAAAAGACAGCTGGGCATTGTGGCGGGTGCCTGCAGTCCCAGCTACTTAGGAGGCTGAGGCAAGAGAATGACAAAATAAAAAGAAAAAAAGAAAAGAAAAGAAAAGACAACCTATGGGACAGGAGAAAATTTTGGCTCATCATACATCTGAAAAGGGTATAGTACTGAGAATTAATAAAGAACTCTTACAATTCAACAACAAAAAGACATATGACCCAATTCAAAAACGGCAAAACACTTGAACAGACATTTCTCCAAAGAGGATTAGCAAATGGCTTGTGAGCATATGAAATAATGTTCGACATCATTAGTTATTAAGAACATGCAAATCAAAAACCATGGGGCTATCACTATATACTCGCTAGGATAGCTACAATCACAAAGACAGAGAACAATAAATACTGACCAGGATGTGTAAAAACAGGAACCCTAGGACACTTGTTGGTAGGAATGCAAAATAATTCAGCTGCTATGAAAAGTTTGGTGGTTCCTCCAAAATTTTAACAGTTATCATATGCTCAAACAATTCCACTCCAATGTGGATAAGCCAAAAGAAATAAAAGCAGGTTTCAAGCAAATATTCATACATTAATGTTCACAGAGGAACTATTCATGGTAACAGAAAGGTAGAAACAACCCAAATATTTACCAATTAATGAAAAGATTGACAAAATACGGTATATTCAAATGCATGAAGTGATGAATACTCCAATTACCCTAATTTGATCACTATACATTGTATGCCTGTATCAAAACATCACACACCCTATGAATATATACAACTATTATGTACCCAAAATAATTAAAAATAAAAAATGTGATATATTCACATAGTAGAACATTATTTAGCCATAAAAAGGAATTAAGTACTATACATGATACTGCATGGATAAACCTTGAAAGCATTATGCCAAGTAACAAAAGCCAGACACAAAAGACAACATACTGTATGATTCTGTTTCTTGATGATTTTTTTAGAGACAGGGTTTCTCTTGCCTACGTTGGAGTGGTATGCTCATAGTTAACTGCAGGGTTGAACTTCTAGACTCAAGCTCCCACCTCACCCTCCAGAAGAGCTAGGATTATAAGCAAGCTCCACGCACAGCTAATATTTAATTTTTTTGTAGAGACAGAGTCTTGCTATGTTACCCAGGTTGGTCTTGAACTCTTGGGTTCTAGTAATCCTCTCACCTTGGCCTCCCAAAGCACTGGTATTACAGGTGTGAGGCACTGCACTCAGCCCTTGATGCTACTTAGATGAAATGTACGGAACAGGTAAACCAGAAAGCAGTGGCTGTCAGACACTGTCAGACACGGGTAATAGAGAATGGGACTGAGTAGTGACAGTCTAATGCATGCCAAGTTTACTTCTGAAATAATAAAAATGTTTTGGAACTAAAGGTGATGGCTGCAAAATGCTGTGAAGATAGAAAATGCCAATGGATTATACACTTTAAAACAGGATTTCTTTTTTTTTGGAGACAGGACCCTCAAGCTGTCCCCCTGGGTAGAGTGCCGTGGCATCTCAGCTCACAGCAACCTCCAACTCCTGGGCTCAAGTGAGTCTCCTGCCTCAGCCTCCCAAGTAGCTGGGACCACAGGAGCACACCACAATTCCCGGCTATTTTCTGGTTGCAGCCATCATTGTTTGGCGGGACCGGGCTGGATTCAAACCTGCCACCTTGGGTGTATGTGGCTGGCGCCTTAGCCCCTTGAGCCACAGGCGCCGAGCCAGGATTTCTTTATTATGTGAATTTTAGTTCAAGAAAAAAAGGTAAGAATAGAGATTTGGGAGGTTGAGAGGTGTTAATATTGACAGATAACTATACCTAACTAGGAATACAAATCACCATTTTATTTAGATCTGTGGTTAAACAGTTAGCCACGAAGACTTATGCAGGCAAGCAAACTTTATTACAAAATAATTAATTCAGTCATACTGAAATTTGTAGCGGTTTGGCTGTGTGTGATGGTGCATGCCTGTAATCTTAGCACTCTGGGAGCCTGAGGAAGAAGGATAGCTCGAGCTTAGGAGTTTAAGACCAGCTTGAGCAAGACAGTAACTCCAGGTGGCGCCTGTGGCTCAAAGGAGTAGGGCGTCAGCCCCATATGCCAGAGTTGGCAGGTTCAAACCCAGCCCCAGCCAAAAACTGCAAAAAAAAAAAAAAAAAGATAATAACTCTATCTTTACTAAAAATAGAAAAAATAGCCAGGAATCGTGACTCTTCAGGAGGCTGAGGCAGGAGAATCACTTGAACCCAGAGGCTATTGTGAGCTAGCGTGATGCCATGGCACTCTATCTAACCTGGGCAGCAGAATGAGACTGTCTCCAAAAAAAAAAAAAAAGAAAGAAAAATAAGAAAGAAACCTGGAGGGTAAGTAGCTAAAAACAGAAATTGAAAGAAACTATAATTTTTTTCTTTTTTTTGAGACAGAGTCTCAAGCTATCACCCTGGGTAGAATGCCGTGGCATCACAGCTCACAACCTCCACTCCTGGCTCAAGCAATTCTCCTGCCTCCACCTCCCAAGTAGCTGGGACTACAGGTGCCCAACACAACACCTGGCTATTTTTTGGTTGCAGCCGTTACTGTTGTTTGGCGGGCCCAGGTTGGATTTGAACCCGCCAGCTCGGGTCTATGTGGCTGGCGCCTTAGCCACTTGAGCCATAGCCGAAACTAATGTTTTTCAATGCAAACAAGAATGCAATAATATTACAAGAATTATTCCTTCTCTTTAAATGCTGAGTCTTTGAATTCAATTAAAAACACATTTTCAAATTATTAAAAGTGAAAAATATGAAGAAAAGGAAAGAACTGCAGTTACCTGGGCCACTCAACATGGCTTTTATTGTTCCTGATGTTAGTGCATGTTCTCTTTTTACAATAAATTCATGACCATCAGAAGATATCAATTTGACATACATGGTATCAGGCCCCTCACAGCCACCATAGGTTTTCTCCTCTCCATTCATAATGTTCTCAGTAAATTCTATGTTGCTTCCCTGGGAACTTTAGTAATTTCTCATTAGCCCCACAACCACCGCAGCCAGGTCCCAGCATACTGCCACAGCTCCTCTTTTTTTTTTTTGAGACAGAGTCTCAAGCTATTACCCTGGGTAGAGTGCCCTGGCATCATAGCTCCAGCAACCTCCAACTCTTGGGCTCAAGTGATCCTCTTACCTCAGTTTTTCTATTTTTAATAGAGACAGGGTCTTGCTTTTGCTCAGGCTGGTCTCAAACTTGAGAGCTCAAGCAATCCACCCACCTTGGCCTTCCAGAGTGTTAGGATTACAGGTGTGAGCCACCACACCTGGCTGAATATATAGCTATGAATGAAAACTGGGATGTGCAGCAAACATGAAAGAACAGTAAACGTACTAATAAATGAATAAACTTACTAATTATGATACATGTTACATTATGAAAATGAACATTATCTACTATTTTAGTGAATGCTATTAACCAAAAAACAGACTGCCATAGAAGGTGCTTTGAATGAATTTGTAACTAGTACTTAATGACAGAGAAACTATCAGTAAAACATGTGTAAAAAGCAAAATGAATTAAATAAGCATGCACAAAATCGGCTCGGCGCCTGTGGCTCAAGCGGCTAAGGCGCCAGCCACATACACCTAAGGTGGTGGGTTTGAATCCCCAGCCCGGGCCCGCCAAACAACAATGATGCCTGCAACCAAAAAATGGCCAGGCGTTGTGGCGGGCACCTGTGGTCCCAGCTACTTGGGAGGCGGAGGCAGGAGACTCGCTTGAGCCCAGGACTTGGAGGTTGCTGTGAGCTGTGATGCCATAGCACTCTACCCAGGGGGACAGCTTGAGGCTCCGTCTCAAAAAAAGAAAAAAAAAAGCATGCACAAAATCAAAAATTACAAGATAACAAAAAAGAGAAAGAAAAAAAGGTATAAAGCAGAGAATAAAACAGTAAGTGTAAAGGAGTTCAATTATTGTGCTCAGTCATGATTCCCTATTACCTAGAAAATGACAGATATCAATCCCAGTAAAAGTAGATATTTAAATCATATAGCTATATAACAATGCGAAAAGAACACTTAAAAAGTATCATGAAGGTTTTTATATTATCCTCAAAACCTAGATTATAGTTATCTTCAATATCCAAGAAAATGTCATTCATTCCCAAAGCCTAAGAAAACCATCACTGCTAAAATCTAATTAAAAAATTTAATGTAGGAATTCCCAAAGAAGCCTAGAAAATTGTTTTAGATAAATGTGGAATTAGAGGTGTAGGGATTTTTCTTTTTATTCTTATGCAGGTCTTTCTCTTTCTTTTTAGGTTTAAAAATAGTGAATGACTGTTAATTAGTATATACTCTGTTTTAGGATGAAAAAACAAATATGAAAAGCAAACTTCACTTGAATCCTACTTATTATACAAACGAATCTGTCCTTCTGGTGCAAGGTAGGATACATCATTAAAAAAAAAAAAACCTCAGTATTATTTTTAATAGGAGAAACATCCATATAGTTTACAATCAGAATGAAACACTGCAAATTCTGTTTCTTCTGCTCCCCCCCCCCAACCCGGCGAGGAAACCCCTTTTATTAGTATCTTGTTTATAGGAAGCATATAAACATATTTTTAAAATGTTTGTATTCAGGCTAAGGAGTGGAGAAGTTAAGAATAATAAAAGTTTAAATTAAAACAATGTTTATATTCAAAACTGTCAACTGTCACGTGTGTTTAAGGAGGCACTAGAAAAAAAACAAACTATTGTGACTTTTCAGATAAACTGATTTTTCTAGTGACATTCTAGTCTGAGTTCCTTTCTAGTCCATTAATTTGCTAAAACTAACTCATTTTGCCCTGCTAGGTAGATTTTGTTCTATGCTCCTCTTGCTTTAAAATATTTGATTCTTTTCGACATTTCGTCCCAAACTACAAACTCCTTCATGGTCTCCATAGATTCATTCTTATATTTTCTCCTCTCTCATTTATATATTTTCTCTCCAAGTTCTTTCCTGTTGAGCTGTCTTTGATGAAACAGTCCCAAACTTCCTTAACCTAGAATATCTGTCTCCTTACAGCCCAATACCCTCCATTGTCTCCCCTATTTTTTCTTTTCACAACGTTTAGGTAGAAACACCAAACTTGTGATTATTAGGTTTTTTTTTTTGAAACAAAGACTCCTGTATTGCCCTGGGTAGAGTGCCATGGCATCCTAGCTGACAGCAACCTCAAACTCCTAGGTTCAAGCAGCACCTCCTCACAACACCCAGATAATTGAATATACTTTTTGATCAGCACTAAATTTAAAACACTGAATTTGAAATATTAGTGGCTGGAGACAATTACAGATAAAACATCTTGCTATATACTTGTTTCCTACAATGTTGAGTTTTTTATTCATCAGTTTCTGATGAATAAATAACTCTCAAGAAGTATCTGATTTCTCTGGATATTTTAGGCTGAAAAGAAAAAAAGTATCTGATTTCATTTTCAGTATGCATGCCCTTTAAGATTCAATATTAAGGCAGCACCTGTAGCTCAGGGCGGGCAGGTTTGAACTTGGCCCGGGCCTGCCAAACAACAATGACAACTACAACCAAAAAATAACAGCCAGGCATTGTGGCTGGAGCCTGTAGTCCCAGCTACTTGGGAGGCTGAGGCAAGAGAATCACTTAAGCCCACAAGTTTGAGGTTGCAGTGGGCTATGACGCCACGCCCACTGTTTTTCTCAAAGAAAAACAAAAAAAACCCCCCTCAATATTAGAAGGAGACCAGAAAGGATAACCATCTATTATCTTAATAATCAGAATGAGGAAGCAGATTTTCAGAGTTCCAAAGTCACACAGCTAATAAATGTCAAAGCCAAAAATGAGATTAGGCTTCTAGGTTTCTTGTTCAATACTTTCCCCCATTATTCCAAGCTGTTTTGACTCTGCTACTAAATGTAGGGGGCTATAAATCTAATCGAAAACTTTTAAATGTTTCCTTCCTTACCTGACATGGTCAGAGAAGAGGAAACATCAACTGAAGATAAAAGGGATGAGGAGACAATACCAGAAGATGTCTGAGTAGCTGAAGCCAAAGAGCGCATGTGTCCAGTATGGAGGTCACTGGTCACTGGCTACTGGTCACTGACTACTGGCCATTGGCTACTGGTTACTGGTCATTGGTCATTGCGATGATCCAAATTTATTTATAAACAGCTCCATGGAAACCCCAAGATGCTACCAGGTGGTGGTAGGTTTGGTGGGAGAATGATGTCACAAAGCAGGCAGTTTAAAGGTATGAGGTAGCCAATGGGGAGGTCAGATTCCCAATAAGAAGAAGGAATTGGGTGGAGGGAGTGGTAGGGGAGCTATCACAGCTGGGCTGTGGGAAGCTGAAAGACAGACATGATAGTCCCAGGCTCTTATGCTAGGGAGGTCATCTCAAAGTTTCTTACAGATGTTCATTAATATAATGAACTAACAGTTATTCATATTTAGTATGTTATGGTCACAATGTTATAATATTATACATTTATAATTATACAGAGTGTCCATATAGTTTCTGTGTGATTTAAAATAGACAACTACTTAGATTTAAAATAGTATTTTAGATTTAATCTATTTAGATTTTAAATAGATTTAAAATAGCTGCCTACTTTAAATTGCACACAAACTATATATGGACACTCTGTATAAAAATAAATAGGCAATATCATTGGGTAGGAAGGAAAGGGACAACTGGGTTGAGCAATTACAGATGTTGATTTGTTTAGTGAACTTACTACTGTTTTGAAAGACCAAAGGGAGGGATTAAAGAGCTCTTTTTATAACTTGGTTGATGAGTAGAGTGAAGTTCATTGAGTGCACCTGTAGAAAATAATGTGGTCCAAGGTGCTTCTGTTTAGTTTCTTCTTGAATGCTATTTTCTTTGGGTTGGGCTGAGCTGGGCTGGGCCATGTTGAACTTGCATCTCTCTGCTCTCCCCCTTTCCCCCTTGATTTTCCACATTGTTTCTGAGACAAGCATTGATCTTGCTTTCTTACATTGGTGATGTTACTTCCTGTCAACTTCCAGAGTGGGGGTCTTCTTTTCCATGCCATTATGTACAAAATACGGACTCTGCCCATTAGAGGCAAACACCAGGGAGGTAGAAGATAAAGCTGACTGCAGACTGTCCCTCTTTCAGTCTCTGGTTTCAATTGTTTTGCCCATAATTTACCACCTCTGGCTCCTTGAGCACTGCAGACATCCTGCCAACCTTGTCTTTTATATGTGAGAGGCATTCAGAATATTCTTTTTTCTCACATATGAGACTCCATTGTGGCAGTTACTGTAGCCTCCTCCCCCTTGCAAACAGCTACTTAGAATCCTGGGCCTCTGGGATTCTCTGTCTGCCATGCTCAGGCACAAGACCAGGCAAAATGAAGAGGAGAATAGTTAAGAGAAAGAAGAAGACATTAGTGGAGAATAGGGTACAGGAAAGGTGAGGGTATTTTTTAGTTTCTGTGAGAAACAAGAGGACACACTTTGATCTCATTTTCAATTAACAGAACACATAAACCAATATATATATATTTTTTATTGAATGGTAACTATGTACATTAATGCACTTCTGGGGTACAGTGTGGGGTTTTCACATGCAATCCGAAATACTTCCATCAAACTGATCAACACAGCCTACATGTCATTTTCTCAGTTATTGTTTTAAAATGTTCACATTTTACTCTTAGAGAGATTCACTTGTACCCCTGTAAGATAGACCTCAAAAATGGTCCCTCCAATCCCCCGCCCCCCCCCCCATTGCCCCCCCCGGAGACCCACCCCCACCCCCCCATAATAGGCTGGTTGGTTTGTGCTGTAATAGTAAAATGTTAAAATAATTTAATAAAAATGGTGG